>JACGCM010002105.1:0-41621 GCA_014058105.1 Kingdonia uniflora | reverse complement strand
CTGGAGTGCGAGGGAAATATTTCATTCTTACATTTTCGTTAGAAAGCCCTTTTTGAAAGTGTTTGTTTATTTCGGTGATAGCTTAAGGGTGGTGCTTGGTGGAATTATGGTACCATTTGTGTTACTGTGTGTATGATTCGGTCTGCAGTACACCAGGGAATAACAGGTGGAACCGGATTTTATTTCAAATAGTAAAGGCCAAAGTACTATCTGATCTGTTTATGTCCTTTTCGTTAATCAAGAATTTGTAACTAGTATTGAACGATTGACTGTTCGGAAGCCCAGGGGTGCGATTGTTGTTAAAATCCGGCCGAAAAAATATCCGAGCAGAAGAGGAAGAATGGAAGTATGCCTTAATAGGTATTATGTCTTTTGAGACGGGGCGGAGCTTCTCTAAAGTTGTAGCGGCACTTAAAAAATTTGGAACATGGAGGGGTCTGAAAATATTTGAATTTTTAAACGTATAGTAAATGGTAAAATCTTTTTTCTATTTAAGTTCCGATCAGCGTTTGACCATAACTTTGTGCTTTTTCATCAAGCTTGGAATCCTTATGGGAACTCTCTTATTTTGATGTCGTATGTAGCTTAGCCACCTATTAAACCCCTCATATTTAAGTTTGTTCCGTTCTGGGTTAAGTTCAATATTTCTGACCCCTTTATTGGTACCCCTGCCTTCCTTTATGAGTTTGGACATAACCTAGGTCAGGTGCTGATGACTGAGCCAAATAATGAGAATAGACGGGTTACGAAGAATGGTTACCGAGCCCGGATTGTTATGGATATTTACGAGATTTTTCCTCCGACGGTATGGGCAGAATTGGATAATGGTCCAATTCTCATCACAATGTAATACGAAGGTATACCTGTAAATTATTGTGCACAATGCTTCAAGATGGGACATAGGGCTTTGAGATGTACAGAAATCCCTGAGGTAGAGGAAGGGGAGATGGGGGAGAGAGCAGGCATATTGACTCTGGTTGAGATACCACGGCAGGAGGTGAGCTTAATGCGAGTGGAGCCTGTATGGGGATTCCCCCGACCCCATTTCATTGTTGGCACTAGTAGTGGGGGGGCAGCACCATGATTCGTATCCAGTTTTATCGTAGCCCAGGAGACATGGCCGAGGAAAAGGTATGATGTCTATAAGACCCCTGAATCAGCAGTTCCAAGCAGTATTATAGGGTGGGGTCGAGAGGACTGACTCGCGGGAGGATCCATCGGAAGGTACTCTGATTCGGGAGGTTGATAGATTTTCTGAGTTTGAGGATCTATCATATTTGGGTGGGACGGATGTCTTAGCAGATGCCTTAGCGGACCAAAGTAGGGAATGGGGAGGGGAGGAAGATCGTGATACTTTGGTTGGCCTGCTCAGAGGACATCTAATGAGACGTATTGTGATGGAGGATGAGCACCTTACGGTTCAGGTTGCTACAGGCAACTCTGGGGGTGCGGATGAAAATCAGTTATTGGGGGAGCAGATTTGGGGACTGGGTTCAGGCAGTGCGGGGAGAGAAAAGAATTTGTTAGGAAGGTATATGTCAGGCCCTGGGTTTAGAGGGGAGGCACTATTTCACAGTGGTACGTTTGTTGATGTTCGTCCGGCTGATCTTTTAGGACTCCAGTCTCAGCGTCTGGCTGGTAGTCCGGTTGGGACGATGAGTTCGTCTACCAGAGGACCAATTGTCCAGGGTTAATGACAGGGTTGGTAGGTTCCTAGTTCGTCGGATAGTAATGTTCCGTCTGCTTCTATGGTGATCCGTCGTCAGATGCGTATTAGTCTTTACCATTCAGATACACCGTTACAACTCCAGACTCCTTCAGCTGGTTTTCGCCGCCCGTCGCAGTCTCAGGTGCATTTTCCCTCTCTTGTATCTTTCTCGCAGATTTGCTGCACTTTTTACCTGATCGGCCGTCCTTCTAGGGTTCAGGTGGCTCCACGGAGGCCACCCGGGCCATTATGATCATCATCGCCTGGAATTACTGGGGTTTAGGTCGGCCTGCGGTAATTCGTCACCTTAGAGAGCTGATTCGGTCCTCTAATAGGGAAATTATTTTCTTAGCAGAAACTAAACGATCTTCTATAGAAATGCAGGGTTTGGTTCGTAGCCTTAATTACCCTAACTGGGTTGATCTTCTATAGAAATGCCTGTTTCTGGCGTCTAGGGACCCTCAGGGGGCATTTGTATTATGTGGAAAAGCAATATTTCTCTTGATGTAATCTTTTGTAATAAATATATTATTAATGTATTAATACATTCTGAGCCGGCTGGCTCCCCGTGGTTGACATCGTTCTTTTACGGTAGTCCTTATTAGCGGGATAGGAACGAGAGTTGGCGGCTGGTAGAAACTACGGCAAAGGAATATTCCAGACCTTGGTTGATTTTGGGTGATTTCAACACAATTTTTGAGAGCGCGGATAAAGTGGGGGGTAAACCCTACCGCGCTGCGAAGAGTGCATTTGCCAGAGAGGTCACCCAACAAGCTGGCCTTATGGACCTTTGTTTTTCGAGACACCCGTTCACATGGAACAATAAACGTAAAGGAAGGGCTAACATTAAAGAGCGGCTAGATCGAAGCTTGGCGAATGCGGATTGGATGTTTATTTTTCCAACAGCAAATGTCTTTCATTTACCGACTTTGGGTTCGGATCATACCCCGCTCTGCCTTGATACATACCCAAAATTTAGCACTTTGGGTAAATGTTTTTGTTTCCAATCCATGTGGACTCGGGAACTGCAATTCCCTTTATTGATTAAGGATCTCTGGCATTCTACGGGAACCGGTTTCCATGCCCAACTGGTTAAAGGAAAACTTTTAAACACGAAAATGGGCCTTAGAACATGGAATAAAAAAAATTGTCATGTCCCTTGTAAGATTTTTGCGTTAAAAGAACAAATTAATCACATCCAGACCCTTCCTCTGACTGAGGATACTGCTCTACGGGAGCGGGAATTGATGGGGGAACTTGATGAGCTTCACCTTAGAGAAGAAATGTTCTGGCGTCAAAAGTCTCGTGTGAATTGGTTAACGAAGGGAGATCGGAATACTAAATTCTTCTATATGCAAACCCTCTCTCAGCGAAAGAAAAATTCGATTGATTGGCTTAAAGATAAGTCAGGGCACTGGACTGGGGAAACTATTGAAATCGGCCAGATTTTCCTCCGTAATATGGCACGGAACTTTCAAACCTCCGATCCTACCGGGGTTCCTGAATTTCTTTAGAACTTCAGTCCGTGTATTACGGATGCTGATAGCCTGGCTCTTGTTCGGGGGGTAACTCCGGAGGAGATCAAAGATGCCTTGGATAGTATTGGTCCTTACAAATCCCCGGGGCCTGATGGTTTTCCTGCCTTGTTCTTTCAGAACTTGTGGTCTATAGTGGGACCGAACATTTGTCGCCTAGTTACTAATTTTTTTGATTTTGGCTTTATGCCCACTCATATCAATGCTACTCATGTAGTGATGATCCCTAAAAATGATTTTAAGGCCTTCCCCTATGATTTTTGGCCGATTAGCCTTTGTAACGTGATTTATAAAATTATCTCCATAATCCTCTCTTCCCGGTTTCGACCCCATTTGGACAGATTCATTTCCCCCTTACAAGGAGCCTTCGTTAGCGGGCGTCAAATTTTGATAACGTCCTGGTTGCTCATGAACTGATTTATACGATGAAGAGGAAGAAGGGGCACTTTGGGCTCATAGGAGTCAAATTGGATATGTCTAAAACTTACGATCGTATAGAATAGAGCACTCTGATTAGTACCCTTGAAAAACTTGGTTTCAGCCCTGTCTGGTGTCAATGGATTCATCAGTGTATTTCTACGGTTCGTTATTCAGTCCTCCTTAATGGCCCTGCACATGGTTTTCTGACTCCCACGAGGGGTCTTCGTCAAGGTGATCCCTTATCCTCATTTCTCTTTATTATTCTGATGGAAGGTCTTTCTCGGGCGCTTGGAACTAGGGAGGCGGTGAATTTAATCCATGGCATTAAAGCTTAGAGACGTGTTCCTCCGGTGTCTCATCTCCTGTTCGCGGACGATTGTCCCCTTTTTTGTCGCGCTGATATTGCGGAAGCACTGGAAATTAAGAAAGTTCTCGATTCCTTTTGCGGGGCTATAGGCCAACAACTTAATTTGGCTAAATCTAGAGTTTTATTTAGTAAGAATCTTCCTCATCGTCATTGCCGTATTATTTCTCGTCTCCTTAAGATCAATATTATACCTCCTGATGAACGTTATCTGGGGACCAACTTGTTTTTTAATCGTTCCAAAGGCCAGACCTTTCAACGAATTGAGGAACACATCTCCTCTCGACTGCAATCCTGGCGGGGTAATGTAACCTCGACCATCCCTACGTACCAGATGTCCTGTTGCCCTCCCCAAATCTATTTGTAAAAACATCAATCGGCTTCAAAGGGATTTCTGGTGGGGCCAGGGTAAAGATGCTTGAAAACCTCTGTATTTGAAGAAATGGACAGAAGTCTGTCACCCCAAAGGGGAGGGGGGTTTAGGGATTCGGGAAGCTGGGGTTACTAATAAGGCCCACCTCTCCAAATTGGTCTGGCGTTTACACCAAAAGCCGGATTAATTATGGGGTCGTGTCCTAAAGGTAAAATAATTTCCTGATTGCGATATTCTGCAAGCTCCTAAGAAAGGTGACTCTTCCTGGACCTGGCGTAGCGTTCAATCTTCAATTGCGACCATTAATACCCATTCGATGTGGCAGGTCCGGATAGGGAATCGGGTGCAGTTTTGGACGAACCCCTGGATTCCGCCTAATGGGAGGAGGAAACCTACTCCGCGGCCGGGCATCAGCATGGAGGAGTGTCCGCAATGGGTTAGCCGTTTCATTGATTTTGTGAGCCGTTCGTGGCGGTGTGAGGAATTATTCACTTGGTGCGATGATGTCACGGCTGCTCTTATTTCCCACATCTACCTTCCTCGTGATGACAATGTGGACGAGCTACGTTGGTGCCCTTCCAAAGATGGCAAATTCTTGATCAAATCGTCCTATCGCGCTCTTGTCAAGCACGAATATGGAACCCGTTATAGGGAATCCGTCCTTTTTACTGCGTTTCTGGAAAAATAAGGCCTCCCCTCGGGCTCAAATGTTTGCATAGAAATGTCTTAGGGATATAGTTCCCTGCCGAGATAAGATTGCGGCTCGATTATCCTTAACGGACATCTCATGCCCTCTTTGTCTAAGCCCCTCAGAAACTCTCCATCATTTCCTTCTTGATTGTGCTTTTACTCGGGCAGTCTGGTTTGGCACATCCTTCGGTGGTATGCTACTCCTCTTAACGTCCAAGAATGGATCGTGCAGTGGATTTCGCCTCTCTCGGACTGGCCTATTGATCGAGACCTTTGGACCCTTGTCATCTTTTCTCTTTACTGGTTGATTTGGAAGACTCGGTGTGCTTGGACCTTTCAAAATATTAAACCGGACCCTTTCCGCATTCTTAGACCTTAAATAAAATCATTGCTAATAAACCGTTTTTTCATCATGAAAGTAGCATTATTAAGAACCCTTGGGGTATTCCGGAGCCTGGTTGGATGAAAATAAATGTCGATGCCTCTTTTTGTAAAAATAAATATTTCAATTGCATTGGTTTAGTTATCCGAGATGCTAACAATGTGTTTGATGCAGCCCGGGTATCTTCTTACAGATTTGCCTCTGCGGAAGAGGGCGAGGCGGTAGCTGTCCTGAATGGTATTCGATGGCCAAAAGAACGGGGACATCAACAGGTCATTATCGAGACAGATGCTGAGGCTATTTATATTTTTTGCAGGACGGGAGGAGCAAATATATCGTGGACCACGAAAGCTATTCTGCAAGATTACCTTGCTCTTTTTGTATCCTTTGTAAACATTCATATTAGCTATGCGCCACGAAGCGCCAATACTGTAGCCCATGTAGTTGCTGCTAGGCCCATGGATGTTATTTCTTCTTGGACGTGGTATGATTCTCCCCCGGAATGGTTACATCCATATCTTGAGGTTGATCGTACTTCCTTTGTAACACATTTTGCTTATTAATATACGGGTTACCAATCAAAAAAAAAAGATGAACAGCAGAACAAGCTTTGTGGACATGTACCCAACAAACAAGAATAAGAGTAACATTTATGAGAATGTTGGCATCAGAAACATCACCACCACTAGCCCACCACCACCAATGACATAGCAGTGCGAGCAAATTGGGCAAGAGTTATGTGGTCTAATCAATATTAACTTGAACTGTGTAATAAGCACTGCAGATGCAAAACTAATTAATTCGACCATCTATGTAGTAGTATTCAGTTGCATACTATACGGGACTGTTCCTAAGTATATGACTTTTGGTTCCTTGTCAAATTAAAATGGCGTTTTCTATATATTATGTTCCTATCTTTCGCATTAACTTGCATATCTAAGACTAAGAATCCACCATTAGACGTGTACCTATTTCATCCCTACATATCTATCCATGAATATCATCTTTATGCAACAACTTGTACCAGTGCCACTATGGCACTATCTCTAGCTACCTGAATCTCATTGTGCTTTACACATGAAAGTCCCTCCATGTCACCCCCACACTTGTGCTAAAACTGTGTCTCACACACCCTTCAACCAACACTCCACAATTGCCCTGTGTTCTTCTTCAGCCAAGAGGGAGTCCAACATGTTTCTTTCACCTATATATCTTCTTCAACCAACACAGTTGAAACACCAAGGAAAACCAGTAGACCAATATTCTAAAAGAAAAAGAAGAAGTCCTATATTCTCTCTTTTAAAATCTAGATTTTCTCAGTGTCAAGTGTCAACAATGTCTATTAGTTTATTGTGGAAAGGTCGTCATGTATATGAGAACGACGACGATGATGATGACGACTGTGATGTGGCACCAGCTGCTTACATGGAGGGTGATGGAGATGACGATGATGGTGGCTATGACTATGCTCCTGCTGCATGAAGTATGGAGTGAATGAGAGATTCTTAGGCCCTGTTAGAACATGTTTCTTAGGAACCTGAGTTTATTTTTGTAAGATGCAAGGTCATGTATTTTTCGGCTTAATTTGTTTTCTTCAACTGTGTGTGCCTGTGGGGTTTGACGGTTCCCATTTCTTTAGAAGATTTTTTAAAGACTAATGGAATGTCATCTAAATTATATTTTGGAGAAATGACAACAATTTTTCGAATAAGGAATGTTTTTCATTTGTTAGATATTGATCTTCGAGAAGAATGCTTGTTTTGTTTGTCTTCTAAAATCATTTTATTTGTACTAAACCAAGTATTAGTGGAATCAACATTTTCACTAGCTTAATGTCGAATTTTGACTCTAGAGTTTAAACTAGAAGGATTTTCTCAATGAAGGATGAATGGTGCATGTTGTTTTTCGCAACTCTGTATTGTATCTCTTATCTGTACTGGTCACATATCCCCCTGATCTGCGGCATATTCATGCTAACAATAGCCTTATAATGCTAGCTTGTGATAAAGAAAGAAACTGATATAGTATTAGGCCAATTTGTTAATGACCATGGCAGAGCTGTCTTCCTATGGTCTGAGTTGGGAGCAATTTTCATAACTCCATGTTGTATCTCACGTCTGAACTTGCCACAGATCCCCATGATCTGTGGAAAGTCCATGCCAGCAATAGCCTTATAGTGCCTAACGGAAAAGAAAATGATCATACTAAGCCAGTTTGTTGATTAGCAAATGACAATGTTGTCTGCCTAAGGTCTGAGTTGGAAGCATACAATACCCCTCATCTTTAGCTAACATCAAATACAAGATTTTCTTAAAATCAATATATATATAGTATCAGAACCAGGTTTACGGAAAGGGTACCATCCTATGTTCTTCATCAGAAGATATCTTGCAACCTTCATTAATGCGCAGGAGATTTATTTCGGGGCATATTATAATGTAGTTCTCTTTACATGGAGCCTCACAAATTAAGGGATCCATCATTTTTGCAAATCACCATCCACATCTTGCAGAAGTTTTGGAGCATAACCTGTTTTTTCATAATTTCTTATCACACTATGAGAAAGGACTTAAGCGGTGATTCTTTCCTATGAGCAATAACACCCATTAGTTAGATTTAGGTTCAAGGATACGCATCTTTTTTCATAGCCACCATTTGACATGTAATGTAAAGAACGTACAATACGGTCTTCAAAAGTTCCTTCGACGAATATCTGGTTTAGCGCCTTCACAGTTTCGCATTTATATATATAATAGGCATCACTGGTGCTCCAGCTTTCAGCTGGGTGTCATTCTGCTTTACAGATGGAACACTCCTAATCGCCCCAACTCCCAAGAAATGCGCCAGAATTGCGCCTAACACACCCTTTACGCAATACTCCACATTTCCCTTGTGGCTATCCCCCGCAGAAACGAGTCTTCCATGTTTCTTTCACCTATATAACGTCTTCATTTCGCCCACAATTCAACACCAAAGAAAACTAGTAGACCATAGAAGAAAAAGTAGTCCTACACTCCTACTCTCTGCCTCTAGATTTTCCCCATATCAGAAATGTCGATTGAATATGAGGATGATGTTGATTATAATGTTCAACCAGCTGCATTAAAGGAGGGTGATGGAGATGATGATGATGATTATGACTATGCTCCCGCCGCATGAATGCCTGCTTCCAATCATCTTTTTCTGAGAATAATATAGAGTAAAATCTAGAGATGTTTCGAATCTTCATCTTTTGGAATCCCCAGCGATCTGTAATGAGAGAACATGTATTAGTGGGCAAACTTTACCTTGACTATCTGATGTTTCTCTGCTAATAAGCAACACTAAAGCTCTTACAAATGGGTCGGTTTAAACTTTAAACATGCCCTAATTGTAACCTTTAGAAGATTCCTTGGAGATTAATAATGTGTTTAGCTCAATAATATTAATATTTTTTAATATCTTTGAGAAAGAATATTGGTTTGTTAACTATTTTTTGGTACTGTTCGTACGAGAACGAAAATAATAGCTTATGACTAATGGGTTATGATTGTGTTGAGAACTTAAAAATACAGTTTCTGTAATTATAATGATTAAGCTCCAAGACTTGTTGGATTCCGGAATTCCGTAACACCGCAAATTAGGTAAACTACTGGCCTTCACATTGTTCTCATTCCTGAAAAAGAGAAGTCCTACTTGGTCTGAGTGTGCCTCACACTGATCATTTTTACCTGTAACCTGCTCCACTTTGTCTTGCTTGGTTAGACACACAGTCCCCAATTTCTCGTCATTGTTAGATGATGTCCTCATTAGTATTGCATGCCAAGTTTGCTGGACCGTAGCCTCTCGCGGAGTATTTATCCAAATGCACAGCACGTTGCAGTACAGTCTGATTATCCAACAGAACTCAATAACGCAGGAATGCAACTCTCATAAATAAGCCGCTCTCAAGACTCGATCTCCGGAACTTCAGTCCAAAACTAGTTGTTTTTTTTTTCTCAATGAATTAGTCCAAAACTAAAGAAATAATCATTTGGTGATGTAACCATGAATTAGACCTTAAAAGGAACTATTAGACTATATCTGATCCCGAACTATATCAGGAATCAGAGTTACTCTTAAGATAGACCATGTAAATCCTTGCCTATCATTCTTCAGGTGCACGACCCTTAGAGCAATCCAAAAGACAATTCAATGAGTAGAAACTCGACACTCACAAAGTGTCACTATTTCTAGCTGTGTCTCATATTGTGCTTTACACATGGATACTCCACATCACCCCAAACATGAGCTAAAATGTGTTGCAGACACCCTTCAAGCAAAGATCCACATTTCCCCTGTGGTCTTTTTCAGTCAAGAACGAAGCAACTTGCCTCTATAGCTATATCTCTATCTATTCTCATCACAGTTGAAAAGCTAGAAAATCAGTCATCCTTATGAGAATAAAGTCAATTAGTATATTAGTGGGGCTTTGTCCCCTTCCACCTTCGGCTCTACCAGGATTAGTATATCTAATCGACATGTTTAATGACTAACGGGACATATTTTGTCATCTAAATTGTCCTTGGGCAATATGTCATTACACTACGGGATGAAAGCTAAAAGTTCAGTATTAATAGTCTTGTGGCTTTTCTAAAAGGTTAATAGTGACTGATTTTTCGCGGAGAATAGGGCCATGTAACGGCTTGTTCAAAATCTCGAGCTCAAGCCCTAGCTTCAACCAACATACATTTACTTAACCTTGTCAACATACGATAACGAGTCACATTTATGGTACATTATGAGGCAGTTACAAATAAAAAATGATGTACATACCGTTACACAACCGTTACGAAGACTCATCAAAGTTGTTTTGTAATGTAAGTCATTAAGAGGAGATAATGGTCATTAAACGGTCATCATATAAGACCTATAAATTAGGACTAAGGAAGAGCAGATTAGGGACAAAATTTTGCTATCTAGAAAGTCTATGCAAAACTATAATCAGTAGTCACAAAGTTAATAATGCCATCTCTTTCAAATTTTCGCAAGAGGTCGTGATTTTAACCTATTCAAAGGTTTTCACGCTAGGTCTTGCGTTATTAGTGATTGCTCATGATTGTTTAGCGTTGTGGTCATATTTAGTATGCGAAGCTAAGTTCAAGTTCCGAATTTGAGAACACGACATTCTTTACTCTTGAGTACTAAACTTGTATTTACACGAGAAATTTTAAATACACCCTAAGTTTAATTAGCTCACCCCACTAAATGTATTTGTTAGTTAATTAGCTCACCCATCTTTAAAGTAAAAAAAACTAGAGTACACAAATAATAAATTTCAATTAGATCGCCACATTCTTTCGCGACTTAGCTTTTTTATCTTCGCTTCTATGAAGTTGTGATCAATAAGTTTTCCAACTTTTTGACTGCATTCTTCTCTAAATCGTAAGTGTTCACATACATCTTACTTGTACCATGAGATATGGGAGAAAACTAAATTATTCCAAAGGATTGAGGGTCTAATCCTTAATCAAATGTAAAATAAGGGAAGGTAAGACAACTGTTAATTGGTTGTTTACTTTGTGAGAATGATGAGTTAGTATTAAACTATATAGCTATATAGCTATAATTCATATTATAGAACCAGAAAGCTTGCAACTGTGAAAAGAGAAATCCTCAAAGTTGGTGTAGTAAGTACTCGTGCATATTATTTCAACCCACCCAAGATGTTTAATTGTATAGATGTTCATCATCGGACGGATGATATCATAATAGAACATGTTGAAAATTTAAAGCATTCAACAAAACATTTGTAAAGACAATTCGTGGTCATTCACTGTACATATAAACAATATCTTCAATGAGATATTATGTGGTTACAAATTACGATGCTCCTGAGTAAAAATGAAGACGACGGAAATAGATTTTTTCTTTGAGTACCACCACCACAAAGAATGTAGCTGTGATCAACAGCAGAACAAGCTTTGTGGACACGTACGCAACAAACCAGATCAGCAACATCACCACCACCAGTCACATGAGCAGGTGAGTAAATTCGGCAATAGTTATGTGGTCTAATCAATATTAACTTGATGTGTAATAAGTACTGCAGGTGCAAGAGTAATTAATTCGACTATCTATATAGTAGACTAGTAATATTCAGTTGCATACTATACGGGACTGTTACTAAGTATGTGACTTTTGGTCCCTTGACAAATTAAAATGGCGTTTTCTATATATTATGTTCCTATCTTTCGCATTAACTTGCATATCTAAGACTAAGAATCCACCATTAGACGTGTACCTATTTCATCCCTACATATGGATCCATGAAAATCATCTTTATGCAACCACTTGTACCAGTGCCACTATGGCACTATCTCTAGCTACCTGAATCTCATTGTGCTTTACACATGAAAGTCCATCCATGTCACCCCCACACTTGTGCTAAAACTGTGTCTCACACACCCTTCAACCAACACTCCACAATTGCCCTGTGCTCTTCTTCAGCCAAGAGGGAGTCCAACATGTTTCTTTCACCTATATATCTTCTTCAACCAACACAGTTGAAACACCAAGGAAAATCAGTAGACCAATATCCTAAAAGAAAAAGAAGTCCTATATTCTCTCTTTTAAAATCTAGATTTTCTCAGTGTCAAGTGTCAACAATGTCTATTAGTTTATTGTGGAAAGGTCGTCATGTATATGAGAACGACGACGATGATGATGACGACTGTGATGTGGCACCAGCTGCTTACATGGAGGGTGATGGAGATGACGATGATGGTGGCTATGACTATGCTCCTGCTGCATGAAGTATGGAGTGAATGAGAGATTCTTAGGCCTTGTTAAAACATGTTTCTTAGGAACCTGAGTTTATTTTTGTAAGATGCAAGGTCATGTATTTTTCGGCTTAATTTGTTTCCTTCAACTGTGTGCCTGTGGGGTTTGACGGTTCCCTTTTCTTTAGAAGATTTTTTAAAGACTAATGGGATGTCATCTAAATTATATTTTGGAGAAATGACAACAATTTTTCGAATAAGGAATGTTTTTCATTTGTTAGATATTGATCTTCGAGAAGAATGCTTGTTTTGTTTGTCTTCTGAAATCATTTTATTTGTACTAAACCAAGTATTAGTGGAATCAATATTTTCACTAGCTTAATGTCGAATTTTGACTCTAGAGTTTAAACTAGAAGGATTTTCTCAATGAAGGATGAATGGTGCATGTTGTTTTTCACAACTCCATATTGTATCTCTCATCTGTACGGGCCACATATCCCCCTGATCTGCGGCATATTCCTGCCAACAATAGCCTTATAATGCTAGCTTGTGATAAAAGAAAGAAACTGATATAGTATTAGGCCAATTTGTTAATGGCGATGGCAGAGCTGTCTGCCTAAGGTCTGAGTTGGGAGCAATTTTCACAACTCCATGTTGTATCTCACGTCTGTACTAGCCACAGATCAACATGATCTGCGGAAAATCCATGCCAGCAATAGCCTTATAGTGCTAACGGAAATGAAATTAAATGAACATATTAGACCAGTTTGTTGGTTAGACCAGTTTATTGGTTTGCAAATGACGATGTTGTCTGCCTAAGGTCTGAGTTGGAAGCATACAATGCCCCTCATCTTTAGCCAACCCTGATAATAACATCAAATACAAGATTTTCTTAAAATCAATGCTAAATGTAGCATGGGGTCTTGAAAACCCCAAGCATAAATATATATATAGTACCAGAAACAGGTTTACAGAAAGGGTACCATCCTATGTTCTTCATCAGAAGATATCTTGCAGCCTTCATCAATGCACAAGAGATTTATTTCGGGACATATTACAATATAGTTCTCTTTTCATGGAGCCTCACAAATTAAGGGATCCATCATTCATGTAAATCACCATCCACATCTTGCAGAAGTTTTGGAGCATAACCTGATTTTTCATAATTTCATCTCACACTATTGAGGAAGGACTTAAGCGGTGATATGCATCTTTTTCATAGCCACCATTTGACATGTAATGTAAAGAACGTACAATACGGTCTTCAAAAGTTCCTTCGACGAATATCTGGTTTAGTGCCTTCACAGTTTCCGCATTATATATATATAATAGGCATCACTGGTGCTCCAGCCTCCAGCTGAGTGTCATTCTGCTTTACAGATGGAACACTCCTAGTCACCCCAACTCTCAAGACATGCGTCAGAATTGCGCCTAACACACCCTTTACGCAATACTCCACAATTCCCTTGTGGCAATCCCCCGCAGAAACAAGTCTTCCATGTTTCTTTCACCTATATAACGTCGTCATTTCTCCCACAATTCAACACCAAAGAAAACTAGTAGACCAAAAAAGAAAAAGTAGTCCTACACACCTACTCTCTGCCTCTAGATTTTCCGCATATTAGAAATGTCGATCAGTTCAGTGTGGAAAAGTCATGAATATGAGGATGATGTCGATTGTATTGTTCAACCAGCTGCATTAAAGGAGGGTGATGGAGATGATGATGATGGTTATGACTATGCTCCCGCCGCATGAATGGCTGCTTCCAATCATCTTTTTCTGAGAATAATATAGAGTAAAATCTAAAGATGTTTATAATTTTCGTCTTTGGAAATCCCCTGCGATCTGTAATGAGAGAACATGTATTAGTGGGCAAACTTTACCTTGACTATCTGATGTCTCTCTGCTAATAATTGTAACCTTTAGAAGATTCCTTGGCGATTAATAATGTGTTTAGCTCACTAATATTATTATTTTTTAATATCTTTGAGAAAGAATATTGGTTTGTTAACTTTTTTTTCGTACTGTTCGTAGTACGTACGAGAACGAAAATAATAGCTTACCATTAATAATCAACTCGGCCTTCTCTAAATTGTACAAATCGAAATTTACTTTTTGGTAAACGAGTTATCAAGTATTACGCTCTTTCTGCCCATCCCCAGGTTACACTAGTTTACTCTACCAGTAAGCTAAGGGGGTATTTGTTTTTGCCTCTAGTTAGATTAAGAGCTCTTGTTGCTCAAAAAACATTTGGTTCGAGAGAACATTTCCGTTTTTTTAACCTCTATCTAGAGCTTGTTATCTCTTGCTCCTCTGGTTTTAACCAGATGTAAGGCCTCCCTGTACAAATTTCCGGTAAAGCTTGAATTTCCTACATGTGCCTCACCATCGGACCCCCATGAAGATATCCACCTCACCACCTGGAATCCAAGCCCAAGGCCATATCATCATGGTGGTCCCCACTCTCTACCAATAAAAAGGTTGTCCACCAACTCTACCCAAACAAAACCAGAAAATAGTTGGTAAAAACCGGATTTCATTTCCCAAAACCACTCTCACCAAATCCAAAACCACTCTCTCTCTTCCACTTTAAAAACTGCTCTCCTCCCCTCTCTCTCTCTCTCCTAAAACAAACCCAAAATGGGCTCAAAGGCTGAAACCCGAAACCCTAATTTCTGGGGATCCACACCAGAAGAGGAGTACTACACCTCACAAGGAGTACGCAACACTCAATCCTTCTTCACCACCCCAAACGGTAACATCTTCACCCAGTCTTTCCTCCCATTGGATCAATCCAAACCCGTTAAAGGAACCGTTTACATGACCCATGGGTATGGGTCAGACACGGGTTGGGCCTTCCAAAAGATCTGCATCAAATACTCTTCCTGGGGATACGCAGTTTTCGCAGCTGATATGTTGGGTCATGGTAGATCCGACGGTCTACGTTGTTACTTGGGTGACATGAACAAAGTGGCCGCCACGTCACTATTGTTTTTCCTTAGTGTTCGTAACAGTGAGTTGTATCGTGATATACCGGCGTTTTTATTTGGTGAATCTATGGGTGGTGCAGCGACTATGTTGATGTACATACAGTCAGAGCCTGACACGTGGACGGGACTAATATTTTCGGCCCCGTTGTTTGTTTTGCCCGATAATATGAAACCGTCGAAAATACTGTTGTTTATGTACGGTTTATTATTTGGGATGGTTGACACATGGGCGTTAATGCCTGATAATAGAATGGTGGGAAAAGCGATTAAGGATCCCGAGAAATTAAAGATTATCGCGAGTAATCCGAGAATATATATTGGGAAACCGAGGGTTGGGACAATGAGGGAGCTTGTGAGGGTGAGTGAATACATACAAGATAATTTTGGTCAGGTCACGGTGCCGTTTTTAACGGCACATGGGACGTCTGACTGTGTTACGTCCCCGATGTCGTCTTCGTTGTTATATGAGAAGGCGTCGAGCGTGGATAAAACGTTGAAGTTGTATGATGGAATGTATCATTCGTTGATTCAAGGAGAGCTCGATGAGAATGTGGATCGGGTTTTAGAGGATATGAGGGAGTGGATCGACGAGAGGGCAACTAGGTATGGGACTCAGTCTTGAACCGGGTTAGACTATACTGGTTGAGGTTGTTGTATTTGGAGTTTGGGGTCGATCAACCGCTATCGCTCACACCACTGTTCCAGTCGGAATAATTTCACTACTTTTTTTAGATGTTGCTCTCATGTTTCATATTCATTTTTCTTTTGTTTTCAAATAATTGTATGAAAACGAGTAAATTAGAGGGTATTATTAGTAGCTACTGCAATTCAGCGTTTTAACTTCCAAAACAAACAATCTGTTATTTCAGATACTTTTGTACAATACTACTCTTGCATTTTGCTCTTACGATCAGTAGGCGAACTTTGCTCGGCTCCTTCCTTATCTCTTTAGCGCATCTAGGATTAGCTTACCTATAGTTAGGAGGCACTTACAGTTGGGTCCTTGATTGCATTCTAGCCTTCGCTTCGCAGCTTCAATTTAGTCCAGCTCTAACCAAACTACCTTGCCTCATTTTAACTTCAAAATGGAGAGAATAGCCCCAACAATTGCATTTTCTGATGGGAAGAATGGCCCCAACAAATGCATTTTTATATAGCACAATTTAGTTTACACCAATATCTCATCCATTTGATTTGTTAACGAATGATGTATTTCTTTAAAACACTCCATTATCCATTTTTCCAAATCCATCGCAATTTAGAGTGGTAGAAGAAAATCAAAATCGAAGGTAGGCTACTACTCCAAACTTGTTTTTGAAACAACCTACAAAGTGTGTGACACAGTAGTTATCTATAAACGCATGCCCTGCATGTGTGCATAGAAGCATTCTTTCTCCGTGGATCGTAACACAAAATCACTCCCTTATTATCTATGTTCAACTGCATAAATTTTCAGGGGTAGATTTTGTTGAAAATATAAATAGGTTTACCTCGTTTCCAGCAATATCCAAATTGAAAGAGATAACTAGAGAACTGATAAACAGGAACTGCCGAACTGAGGTAAGAACTGCAACAGCAAACCGGAACTGATTAGAAGGGAGTGGCCGAGTCGCATACTAGGTCGCTCTCTTTAAGATGTTTCACACAACTGCCCCAAAGTAAGCAAGTAGAGAGCATATCCCCCCCCCCCCCCCCCCCCCCGGATAAATTAACGTAATGTTAACTGCAATTTCTCTTTGCAGGGAAGAAAATCGTTATGATTTTTTGCACTTTTATTATATTACTCGGATTCGTAGAACTCGTTATAACTCAAAGCTCGAATGAACAGAGAGAGTAGAGAGAGATGGAGAGAAAACTCATAATTATGTGTTCTATGTTACAAAATACTGCATGAAATGGTTTCTTTTATAGGCCAAAAAAGAAACGTTGTGGAAAAGAAAATGGAGAGACACGTCTTCCACAATAGCTACTGGGACTGATTAATTCGCAGTAAAATTCACATCTAATAAGTATGAGTCAAAAACCAACGGATAATAAAACGGCTATAATTAATTAGTCAAATTAAACAAGCCCAAATAACATTTCATCAAAAAGAATAGGAGGCCCTTGGCCCTAGAGAAAGTTGCCCTAAGCCGAGGTCGATCCCAAGCAGGGCCGCCTGAAGTGATGTGTGCAAGGGTGTTGGAATAAAAGCCCAACACACACTCACATGCTTCCCAGTTACTCATGTCTATAACCAATGATTAAGTGAAAGGGTAGATATCTCTTCAAGATTCAAATTCCCTAGTATAAGAGCATCTCCTAAAGTGCCTCACTACCTTGAAATCCAAGGTGCCACCTAGAATTTTCGTCATCCAACAATGCCTCACTACCTTGGATTTGAGTCTCCAAAAGCAAGGCTCAGCCTTGCTTTTTTACGTCGCGATTGGACGCCCAAGTGTTGGGTAACAGGCGTTTGTTATGTTTTTAAACATGCGCCTAAGGTTTTGGCGCCCAATTATTTTTTTTAACAAAAATTCAAATCGGGCGCCCAAGTCTTGGGCGCCTAATTTGGACTTACGAAAAAAAAAAATCACTCTAGTGTTGGGCGCCTATTAAAATATCCAAGTTAGGTACAGTTAGAGGAAATAGAGCCTCACTGATTTGGCTTTTTTCAACAAAGTCAGTGAGGCACTTTAGGAGATGCTCTAAGCGCATGTTCCGAATCTCGAATTCAAGCCTTAGCTTTGATCAACATATATTTACTCGACATAGTCAACATACGATAACGTGGCACATTTATGGTACATTATGAAACAGTTTCAAAGAAGAAAAGTCAATCAAACCACATGTGGATGAGACTAATATTTTCGGCCCGTTGTTTGTTATGCCCGATAATATGAAACGGTCGAAAATACAGTTGTTATGTACGATTTATTATTTGGGATGGCTGACACATGGGCGTTAATGCCCTATAATAAAATGGTGGGAAAAGCGATTAAGGATCTCGAGAAATTGAAGGTTATCGTGAGTAATTCGAGACCGTATATTGGGAAACAATGAGGGAGCTTGTGAGGGTGTGCGAGTACATACAAGATAATTTTGGTCGGGTCACGGTGCCGTTTTTAACGGCACATGGGACGTCTGACGGTGTTACATCCCCAATGTCGTCTTCGTTGTTATATGAGAAGGCGTCTATCGTGGATAAAACGTTGAAGTTGTATGATAGAATGCATCATCCCTTGATTCAAGGTGAGCCCGATGAGAATGTGGATTGGGTTTTAGAGGATATGAGGGAGTGGATCGACGAGAAGGTGACTAGGTATGGGGCTCGGTTGTGAAGCGGGCGTACAAGTTAAGATTGTTGTATTTGAAGTGGGGGTTCGATAAACAACTACTTACACCATCACGGATAATTTCATCACTTTGTTTTAGATGTTGCTCTTATTTCTCCAATTAAGTGTATGAAACTAAATACACTACGAACAGTAGGCATAAATTACACAGAGTAAAAAACCAACCCCTAATAGTGGAGACACTGTGAGTTTGATCTAGTTATGACATATCACTAATTTAAATAAGACTGTCTTGATCTACCTTAAGCCCGCACGTCTTGAATCTTTTTGCATACAATTATCTTCAAATTTTGAAAGACTTATCTTTAAATGTGGAGATTGTAAATCGTCGTGTTTATTATAGTTTTGACTGCGTACATGAATTTTTCTCAAATTTATTTTGAATGTACCATTTAGTTTACACCAATATGAATTACAGTCATTTTAAAGTAGCCCATAACCCCTTTTTCAAATCCATCACTACTTTAGAGTGGTTAGTGGTAGAAAAAATTCAAAACACTTAATAGGGGAAGAAGGTAGAGTTACTGTTCCAAACTTATTTTTGCAATACTTACAAAGTGTGGGAGGCGGTAGGTGGTTATAGACGCATGCCTTAATTGTGTGTATGTTGCATTCCTTCTTCGTGAATCCTAACACAAAATTGAAACCTTCACTCCGTTAAAACAGGTTAGAAATGCATAAATTTCCTCAGATGAATTTGAAATCCGATTAATAATTCTAAATGTTGAGTCTTTCATATCTTTATTAGATGTTGAAGGTAAACAGAGTTAAAATCAAAAGATGTCATTTAAAAAATGTTCATTCAGGACAGTTACTATGTTAGGGTCATTCAAACAACCGAATATAATAATAGGCATAATGAAAACCTAAACCTGTTAACTCAGCAATCTCATCCTACCACATGTCAGTTTTTCCCTTTCCTATTCAGACTTGCAATAAGCTTGATTCGATCAATTCCCGGTTCCTGTGGGGATCAAACGCCAACGGCCACAGAAAAGCCTCCCTCATCAGTTGGAAGAATATTTGTCAGCCAACCAAATGGGGAGGTCTTGGAATCCGGACTGCTCTTTCCCATAACCACGCTCTCCTCGCTAAACTCTTCTGGAGAATCATAAAGGAACCTGAAAAACCCTGGGCTAAAAATCTTGTTAAGTGTTACTCTCCAAAAGAGTCCATCATGACCTCTTTGCCGAAACCTTCAGATTCCTGGATCTAGAAAGGGATTATTGCCGCCAGAAACATAATTTGGCCTAACCTCATCTGGCATGTCGGCGACGGCCACAACATAGACTGCTGGCTGGAGCCCTAGATCCCGAATATTCCATTCGGGCGTCCCTTCGGCCCCCGCCTCGCTTTCGCCCCGTTTCCAAGATTAGTGAGCTTATCTGCCCCACTCTGCGCCGCTAGAAGGAACCCTTGGTCCGATCTCTTTTCCATCACGATATTGCCGAAGGCATCCTTCGTATCCCCCTTAGCACTTTCCCCTCTAAGAACACTCTTCGATGGAGCCCTGAAACGAACGGCATTCTTACGGCCAGGTCAGTCTATCGTGTTGCCATTGACACCTCCCCCAACCGTCTGCGCTCAATTCTGCCAATCTTAAGTAGGCTGCCATCTAGAGCATGAAAGTCCCCTCAGATTTATTTT
Organism: Kingdonia uniflora; assembly: GCA_014058105.1. Lineage (NCBI taxonomy): Eukaryota > Viridiplantae > Streptophyta > Magnoliopsida > Ranunculales > Circaeasteraceae > Kingdonia > Kingdonia uniflora. The sequence continues at coordinate 21,436 of JACGCM010002105.1, read as the reverse complement.
TTACTTACCTACGGTTCTATATCGTCGTTTATATCAAAAACTCCTCACTTATTTACATATAGTATCAGTTTACAACATATAAATCATCTCCAGAGAGAGGAGAGATAGATGAAGAAACAGAGAGCAGTGGTAGTTGGGGGCAGCATAGCAGGAATCTCATGTGCCCATGCCCTCATCACATCAGGATGGGATGTGACCGTAATCGAAAAATCGAGCTCACCCTCAACTGGTAGTAGCGCGACCGGGCAGGGCTGGGACTCGACTCACAGTCGCGGAAAATCATCGAATCATGGCTCGACCAACCTGACCTACTCAGCAGCTCCACAATTTCCCTTGACATCGATCAGGTACCCATAATAATTTCAAATAATTATCATAACATATCAAACTCACCCCTTACATATATGTGTCCCATTGTAGTTGAACTCGCACCAAAAACATTTTTAACTTTCGACTTAATTATAGATGATTGGCGATGTTGTGGCGATAAATCCTAGACAATGCCAATAGATAAGAACTTATTATGGAGTGAATTGGAGAGGGGAGTGATGAGGTTTGATGTGTCCCGAACTGCTTTGAAGCTACAATAGATGTAGAGAAGGGGGGGCACATGGGCATTTTGCGGAAATGAGCTAATGAAACTGGTCAGACCATTATAGTTAAAAGATTATGACTTGCAGTATAAGTTATGATCGGTATTTAACTACTAGTTAAGCTATTGATGTCGAATCTAGGCAAATATGATTGTTAACTTATTTGGGATTTCGAGTGGTTGGAAATATAAACTTGGTTACCTCATTTCCAACAATACGTAAGAAGCTGAAAAGAGATACTGTAACCGGACCGGATAGAGAGGTTGCAGCAGCACTAGAATAATGAACAAAACTGGAACAGGAGTAGAGTAGAGTCGAGCCGCGGACAATGTCGCTTTCTTTAAGGCGTTTATGCGCACTGCCCAACAAACAGTTTATCGCTGCACGGTCGCCCCCAGGATAAATTGATGATTTTATGGTAATAGGTTTCCGTTTTGCAGGGAGAGAAGCCTTCTATACTTTGCACTTCTATAATATACTCGGATTCGTAACTCGTAAAAACAGAACTGGAAATTGAATGAACTGAGAGAGAGATATGAAGAACTAGTTTGTTTTGTGATAAAAATTATTCCAGGTTTGGTTTTCTTTTATATACCAAAAAAGAGCCATTGTGGGAGAGAAAAACAGGGAGACACGTTCTCCACAATGGCTAGTGGGACGAAGTAATTCGTAGCGAAAATCGGATCTCAAAAGTCTCAAAAACCCAATGGATAGATTTAAAACGGGTAGTGAAGGTTTTGGTTTAATTAAAGGCCCAAGCCCAACTCCAAAGAATTTTTCAGTAAAAAGAATAGGAGGCCTTTGGTCCCCAGAGCCAGAAAGAGCCAATTGCCTAAATCCCGAGCCTGAGCCGGCCCAGCCCACTGAGCCGGCCAAGGGTGTTTATGCAAGCGTGTTGGAATAAAATCCCACCACACACTCACATGCTTCCCACTTACTCATGTCTATAACCAATGATTAAGTGAAAGGGTATATATATATTCATAAAGAATCCCCTCGAACAGATACGGATCAGTTTTATTCTCTACGTTAAAAACTTATAAAACGATTTTCGAAGTAAAACTTTTTTGGATTTAATTTTTTCATTTATTTTAAAACTTTCTCGAGATTATAACTCTTATGATGATTTCTAAAATTAGACTATTTATTAAAAACAAAAATTAGAAATCATTCTCTCTCCATTAAAATTAAGGTTTTTCTTTGAATAAAACTTTCTTTCTAACCCTAGAATCAACCAATCTAGAATTCTATTGTAATGATTAACTCCATTATTAAGGAAGAGAAACTAGGTTGTTGAGAGAGAAACCATTAGCTTTTCCTAAGCTTTTGGTATTTGATTTGAGGTTGATTATTTTACTAGTGAATTTCTTAGGGCCAAAGGTTTTCACCTATTCGTGGGTTTCTTTCGGAATATAAATTACGTGTCATTTACTTTCAAGCTATTTATTAGTTTTGAATTGTGTGTGATTGTTAGAATAATGTATTTTTGCATCATAGTATTATTCGATCATCCCCTAGGTCTATTGGCTAGAACCTTGGGAATTTCATTTGGTATCAGAGCGGGTCACTCTATTAGCGCTTTAAAGCCCGAATGTTTCGATCATTATGTCTGGTTATTCTAAAATTGAGGGAAACAACATCACTGGGCCCCTCTTCTTGATGGAGCTAATTATGCGCATTGGAAAGTTTGCATGATGTGGTTTCTTAAATCTCAAGGATTAGATGAAGGGGTTTGGGATGTTTGCCTAAGAGATGGGTACATCGTGTAGTTACTAGAGAGAATAAAATAGTTGAAAAGAAATCAAAATCCTTGTGGAATGATTTAGAAAAGGCTTCAGCTAAACATAATAGTATAACTTTTAATTGTAATGTATGTGGAGTTGTAGAATAAGAGTTTTGAAGAATCTCAACAAATAGCCCAGGAAGCATGGAACATACTTTAGGTTACCCATGAGGGGACTAATGCAGTTAAATCTCAAAAACTTCAAATGCTCATATCTCAATTTGAGTTGATTTGTATGGAGGAGAGCGAAAAGTTTGATGACTTTTATGCTAAGATTTGTGATATTGTGAACGGGTTATATAGTCTTGGAGAACCTATTGCGTCTTCGAAGGTGGTGAAGAAGATTTTAAGGTCCTTGCCTTCACCTCTGTAGAAGTTAGTAAAGATGTGGATGCTATCAAAGTAGAGGAATTGATTGGTAGTCTTCAGACTTTTGAGATGAAAATTGATCCGCAACAAAAACATAAGGGTATTGCTCTTAAAGAGTCTAAAGGAATCAATGCAGGTATGATTGTGAATTGGATGAAAAAGAAATAGTTATTTTTGCCCGAACTTTCAAAAAAAATGTTTCCTCGTTCGAGACGAGAAGTTAATCGTGGAGGCTATGACAAGAGTGGCAGTTGAAGAGGAGTTGAGAAATTTCATTGAAGAGACAAAAGTGAGATTTGAGTGCTTTAAATGTGGGGGGTCGTGGTCATATAGCGTCTGATTGTCCAATAGGGGCACGAAGTCTAAATATGAGAATTCCCAATCTTCTGAAACTGATTCTGATAAAAGTAATATGGATCAGATACTATGATGCGGAAATATCATATTCTAACAATCGCATGCAATTCAAAACTAATAACTTAAAAGTAAATGACACGCAATTTATATCCCGAAGGAAACCCACGAGTGGGTGAAAACCTCCGGCCCTAAAAATCCACTAGTAAATTAATCAACCGTTAGACAAGAGTTAAACAACGCCTTTGTTACCTCACTAAGTATCCGCTTACCTCGCCAAGCCCTAGCCAAAGTCTTCGCGTCCTCTCCGGTCTTTACTATCTCTCTAAATCACCTAGAATAGCTTCGCCGCTTGCGTCTCAAAACTTCGCCACACTCAAATTCCCCGAGAAAGTATGAATTGAAGATTAATATTTGTTTTTCGATTTGAAGGTTTAAAAATACCTTTTGGAATTCCTCAAATCAAATACCAAAAGCTTAGAAGAAGCTAATGGTTTCTTTCAACAACCTAGATTCTCTTCCTTAACAATGAAGTTAACGATTACAAGATAATTCTAGATTGGTTAATTCTAGGGTTAGAAAGAAAGTTTTCTTCAAAGAGTAAAACCCTAATTTGATGGAGAGAGATAATGATTTTTAATTTTCGTTTTTAATAAATAGCCTAATTTTAGAAATCATCAAAAGAGTTAAAATCTTGAGAAAGGTTTAAAATAAAGGAAAAATTAAACCCAAAAAAGTTTTACTTGGAAAATCAGTTTTCAACGTAGAGAATAAAACTTATCCGTACCTTCTCGAGGGGATTCTTTGTGTATCGATTACTTCTTGTAGACGATCTCCGCAATTTGCGCTTCACCGATAATTGAGTCGTCCTATGGTTTTTGTAACGAAATGACAATCCAAAATATAGTAAAACTTCACAAAAGACTTTTCAGTAAAAAGAATAGGTTCCAGAAGTGAAGTTCAGCTTTACGTCCCCAGTTTCGTGTACCTTTGTGGTGTGGGAGTCTCCCAGCAGCTCATTCTTATCTTCAGCCTCAGTATAGGTTTTAAACCAGGCTTTGTCATAGCGGACATGGCGGGTAGTGCCAGAATCAGCCCACCACCCTTTTCTTCCACTTATCAGACTAACCTTTGATATCATAGCGACAAAGTGATCTTTGGTCACATGTGCCTGAGCCCAGGGAGGTTCAGGATGCTTGGGGTTTCGGCAGAACTTAGCCATATGGCTAGGTCTGTTACAATTGTAGCAAATGAACTGAACAGAGTCAGTTACAGGAGCTACCTGAGCAGAGGGTCCACCTTGGTTCTGGTTCCTATTCTGATTCTAGCCGTTCTTAAACTAGTTCGGTTTACGGTTCTGGTTCGGTTTCATGTTATTCTTATTCGGCTTGAGAACAACCTTTCCGTTATTCTTATTGTTCGAGACAATCAGAATTTTTTCCTTGATATCTTGTTTTCGAGCCTCCTCTTCTATCCTTAGCCGGACAATCAGAATTTCCATAGAAAACCTCTTCAAATTGTGTCTGAGTGTATTCTTAAATTCTTTCCATCTAGGCGGGAGCTTATCTATGAGGACAACCACCTGGAATTGCTCATCAAGCAGGATACCCTCTGATTCAATCTCGTGAGTTATCTTCTGAGACTGAGTAATTACAGATTTTTCATCGACCTTCTGATTATTATGCTGACTCAATCTCGTGAGTTATCTTCTGAGACTGAGTAATTACAAATTTGTCATCGACCATCTGAAATTTGAGGTAGCGGCTAACCGCATACTTCTTCGACCCAACCTCCTCGGTGTCATATTTCTTTTAAATTGCATCCCAAATGTCCTTGGCCGATTCCATTACAACATAATAATCATATAGATCATCAGTCAAGGCATTCATGATATAATTCTTGCAAAGGAAATCCTACTCAGATTTTTTGATTGCTTCAACATTTTCATCAGTTAGGGGGATCATATACCGGTTTAGTGGTTGCAGAAGCAACCTTCTTGGTGATAAGGTAAAAGAAAGTCTTCTGCTTCCACCGTTTGAAATGCAAACCTTCAAACTTGAAGGGTTTATTTTAGTCGGTGAAAACAGAAGTCCCCTCCATAGCACTACAGTATACGTCTTAAAATTGTTAGAAATATAAACTTGGTTACCTCTTTAGCAATAAACTCGTGTCTCCATTTAGCAATAAGTCTGGGTTTTATCGTCCTCCATTTAGCAATAAACTTGGTTCGAACCCGCATATGTTAGCTTGCGGTTTTTAGAGATAAACCCAACACGAGTCTTTAGCAATAAACCATGTAAAGATTTTCCCGCTAAACCTTTTAACCTCAGTTATCTTTAGTTTTGGAGTCACCTGACTTTGACACGATTGTGAACTTGCTTGCCAAGTGGTATGCCACTTAGGTAAAATATTTTAGGCTTCCAGGTTTCATAATTGTAATTTGTTAGTAGTGTGGATTGTATATTTACAAAGAGACTTAAAGGAATTACATAATCTCTATGTTTTTCTGATTTTCTTTATAATTTAACTGCAACTGATGTCTTCCATCCGTGCCAAATGAAGAGGCGTGAAAACATCAATACAAATAGGGTAGTGGTATTTTTGTTTGCTCAGCCGTGCCAAGAACTTGTCCCAGGTTTAGAAATCTAACAATCATGTTTTGCTGTTTCCTGGGACAACTTGTTTTTAGTGTTGCTTTTGCTTTTTTCACATGTGAGTTCTATTTTATAGCACAGGGTACATATACATCACCACCTTATGAATTTCAGCTCCAATTATAGACTTTACATCATTTCTTATAGAAACTCTTTATTTCAATAGAACCAAGCAACCGATAAGGAGAAGAGGAATTGGGCATTATCAAGAGATGAATACTTCAATTTCAGAGCGGCACATTGGGTCATTCTCCATGAAATGCTTTATAGAGCTCTACCTCCCAATATTATCATGTGGAGTCATCATTTTCTCTCTTTCTCCATCTCAAATGACAAGTCATCTGTCACTGCCAAGGCAAAAAATCTTCAAACTGATGAGATCACCGAGATAGTCGGGGATTTACTCATTGCAGCAGATGGGTGCATGTCTGCAATTCGTCAGCGTTTCCTACCCGACCTTAAATTGAGGTTTGTGAAGCATATATTTCTACATTACTTTTTTGATTGGTGTTATATACTCTTGGTTGGTAACCAAATATCTACATATTTCGCTTTGTATTAAAGGATAAGGGGTTGCTTATCATTATCTAGCCGAAATGCTCTCACAGACGCTGGTTATTAATGATTCCTACTTATAAGTTTAGGATGTTTTTGCTGGAACTCAATTTTTCAGATCTTAAAAAAGGTAAAGTGAAGCTAAAACTGGAGTTAGGTACTTAAAGGTCATTATATGTAGGTATTCTGGCTACTGTGCATGGAGGGGAGTTATTGATTTCTTGGACAATGAGAACTGCGATACCCTTATCAACCTTCATAACTCCTATCCTGAACTCAGGCGATGCATATACTTTGATTTGGGTGTTGGAACTCATTCTGTGTTTTACGAGCTAAAGAACAAGAGGATCAATTGGATTTGGTACATCAATCAACCAGAGCCCGAGTTGAAGGTATTACTACCTTCCTTGTTATACTCATGTACTTTACTTTGAGTGTCTCAGGTAATTGAAGGTCATTACTAGCATCATTAATCGAGATAAAATCCTGAAGGAGAGATTTTGGAGTGCTAGAATTGAAAGAGAGAAAATATGGAGAAAGATTAAAGGAACTTTTGAGAGATTTGGAGAGGACATATGGAGTAAGAAAATGTACAAAAGGGGGATATGGAGTGTGTGGGAGTTAGCAATATGAAAGAGTTAAAGTATTGATGCAAATAAAATTGATCAAGAGATTCAAGAGAGGGCAATTATGAAAGTGGGTTGGTGTATAATAAAAGATAGGCTTCAAAATCAAAATTTGAAACCAATTGTTTTTAGATTGGTTTCAACCTTTTAAACCAATGGCTTGCCCGAAAATAACAAAAACCCATGAAAAACCGACTACGTAAATCATGCAAGTACACTGTACTACCAAGTTCAAACCCCAGAACGTAAATCATAGACTAAATTAAAAATAGCTTTTCATTAGGAGAAAAAACTTCAGCAGTTAGCTGCACTGAAATTTTGTCTCGACAGTATAAAGCAGAGATAAATTCCATTTTAATTTAATGCTTATACGGGGGTCAACGAAGAATAACCTTTGCTCGGCAAATTACTTTGAAAAATCAAAAAGAACAAAAAACCAAAAAGGGCTAGAAGACGAGGAAAAAAGGTTAGCTGAAGGTTCATATATTGAAAGGTGGAATGCAACATACTGGCTAAAATCATTGAAAGAAGATAAGAAATTACTGGTTTTCCTGGATATATATAGAGAGAGAGAAGAGATGGCCCATGACTTTATATCTAGCTAGTAACTTCAGTATAAACACGGGATATTTTCATTATCATTCTTCGAATATCTACATGCAAAACATTGGTATTTCAACCGATATCAAAATATCTAAAATATCCTGCTTAACGAAGCACTTAGAGATTTTTTTTTCTTCTAGTCTATCTATTAGAATAGAGTTCTTTTCTATTTTAAATTATATTCCGTTTTTGTTCATTCAAGAAATTAGTTTGACTTTGACACCTCCCGTAAAAACTTTATAGGGATTTCTATTGAATTATAATGTCTCACAACCCGAAGGAATTCGAGGGAGGGGTTATTTTTTGATCTGGGAAATACCAAATAGGTTTAAGAGATGAGAGAATTAAAAATAGCTACCAAAAAGACTAATCCTAACCATAATGATGTACCGGAAAATATATCATTTTTGTTAGTAGACCAACTATGAGAATTAGCAAGTCGACGGGTGCACTAATCAATAAGATTGATGAAGTAGCAATTAATGCAAAAACAGCCAATCGGAAAGCAATAATCATGCTTCTAAACCTCCAAGCTACCAACAAATGAACTATACCATTTGATCCCTATCTTAGCCAAAAAAAAATGTGATGTAATTGTAATAAAATATGCATTGTGGAGGGATTTGACCGTAAACTATTGATCCAATAGGACTTATTACCACTTTATTTGGACATGAAGTCTAGTAGAAATTTTGATTTACTTCATAAATGGGCATGCTAGATCATGCATATATCTATATCTACGGATAGGTCAAAACATGGATTCAAGTCTAGGATCTTTCTACAGATCACACCTTATTATTGGGCAAGTCCATCAATGGAAAAAAAAAAAAAATTTGTTCTCAATTATAGAAATCTGAGCTTTAGTGTGTAGAGTAGTAAGTCAGTCCATGCAGTGCATAACAAAACTGGTTCTCAAAATTATCAATATTAAGGTACTATGTTACATGTATGAATAAATTTGTTACATTTTTTTTGTCACATTTTGATACCACATTTTGCTGGTCACTTTTCACTTTTTCAACAAAGTTACCGTAATTTTAGTTGTAGACAGTAACTTTTTTTCACTTTTTATTTTCTAAGTTGAGAAGTTAACAATTTCCTACAAATGGCATGATTTATGACATACCATTGAATTGGCATAAAATTTCAGTTGGAGTTTAATGAGGATATAAATTTTTTCAGGCAAACTCGATGACCATGAAAGTAAGCAGTGCTATGATCCAGAAGATGCACGAAGATGCAGAGAAAGTGTGGGTTCCAGCGTTGGCAAAGGTCATGAAGGAAACAAAGGAACCGTTCATCAACATGATATATGATATGGATCCATTAGAACAGCTCTATTTCGATAACGTGGTGTTAGTTGGAGATGCAGCTCACCCTACAACTCCTCATGGTTTGAGAAGCACAAACATGTCGATATTAGACGCGGAAGTTTTAGGCAAGTGCCTCAAACAGTGGGGTGGAAACAATTTGAGTTTAGCTCTGAAACAGTTTCAATCTGCACGACTACCAATTGTTTCGAAACAAGTCTTACACTCACGGCGAATGGGTCGTATCAAACAGGGCTTAGCTCTTCCTGATCGCAGGACTTTTTGTCCAAAAACTGCAACTCCAGAAGAATGCCAGGAGCTTCAACAGAGAAACATGCCATTTTTCTCAGATACTGCTGCAGTACTAGTGAATCCAACCTGATACATCATGGTTCTTGTATCATTCTATCGTATCTCTACGCCCAAGGCATGTATTGAAATTATCCACATGTATTGAAATTTGAAGCTTACGTAACAGGGAGAAAATACATTCATATACATCGAGGTTTTATACTAAGACTAGACCATATTTCAAGTGTATTTTTAAAAATACCAATTCATTGTGGGCATTTCATGTTTCTCATTTTTAAAATTCTTGTGTTTCTTTTCATTCTAATTAGATCATCAATTTGGTAGGCGTGCTTTCGTGAATGTCTGTCAGTCCTCCCTTGTCACTTCCTTAACCTTCATCCTTCATCCTTCATCCTTCATCGTTAACTATCACACCCTCGCTTTTCCTCTCCCCTCTCATCTGTTTCTCCTCTTCCCCCTTTCCTCTCCTCCTTCCACAAATCAGAGTTGAATAATTTTTGCCATTAAAGGTCCTCAGAGCTTTGGTGGTACCACCCCATCCATCTCCTGGTAAACTTTTTTTTTTTTTTTTTTTTAATCAAAGAGATTACGTAGATAGATCAGGCGATCAGGCTCTATGGGGCGAATAAGAGGTTACATAATTTAACAAGTTTGTCACCTCCGCCGGCTCAAAACTAACAAAAGAGGGGAAATGGGCTCCCTTGGCGGCTAAAGCATGTGCCTCAAAGTTACATAAACGACTAAAAAACTCAAATCTAAACTCCAAAAAAGGAGACGCTAAAGACAGCATATCCGACGCCAGGGTGAGGGCACCCCATGAGAGATCAGCTGATTTGTCCTCATAAGCTTTGACAAGACGACGACAATCATTAAGAATCAAAACTCTCTCAAGGCCAGCCTTGAGCGTTGTTTCCATCCTTCTGATCACTGAAATTGTCTCTGCTTCTTCCGAGTCAGCTACCCTGGAAGAGTCGAAACCTGCACAAATAATATTAGAGAGGTGAGACTTAATAACAAAACCGGAGCCCCCGGAGAATCTGCTTTGAACCAAGCGGCGTCCACCGCGACGGTGTGCCAACCTTCAGGGGCTAAAGGGGGGACAACACTGATCGGGAAACAGAACGGGTGCCTGGTGTTATCAATAAAATAGCTTTTCGCGGTTTTTAAAGAATCGCTCGGGCAATTGTACGTGTAGTATCTCGAGGGAAAAAAACGGCCATAAAACACAAGACATCCTTGATGATGCACCACTAGAGATATCATCAGGTGAAGCAGCAGTCATCTTTATTTCTCTGGTGAAGCTCTCGTCATTACGATTTGATCTACCGAGTCCATTCTCTCTCTCTCTCTCTCTTTTAAATCCCTAATTGGGTTAGAAACCCTAGAATTTCCCCCCAAATCTAGTCCAACAATGGCGGGTGCATCGAGTTCATGGTCACACGCACTGGTACAGATCTCACCATACACCTTCTCCGCCATCGGAATTGCAATCTCCATTGGTGTCTCAGTGTTAGGCGCTGCTTGGTATGATTCAACATCTTTTGTTTGATTTCATTGATTTGGTTGGTTTTTTAATGAAATTTGTGTTTGAACAAATTTAAATTTAGGGGAATTTATATAACTGGGAGTAGTTTGATTGGTGCCGCGATTAAAGCTCCTCGCATTACTTCGAAGAATCTCATTAGGTAAGCTGTTTAATTTAGTGATTGTTTGTGAAAATTTGTTTTTGGGTTGGTAGATGACTTACTCTTTGGTAGTTGTAATCTTGTATCAGAATTCGATGGAACTGTAGGTTTCAATAGACATTTTGTGGGGTTGTAGACGTAATGGTCATGATGAACTGATTTCTAAGTGAAGAAGTCACTATGAACTAAAGCTAATAGAGAAAAGAACACTAGTAAATGATACATAACTATAGCAGTATTAAGATGTTTACGGGGTTCGCCTTAAAGCCAAGACCATGTCAAAGGGATAATTGGAGCTCATGACAATAGTGGGGGTATCATGGATTGTTTTCTCCTTCCTTCTCTACCTACACATTGCCTTCACCTCTTTCCTTGCTCTTAATTTTCAACATCATTCTTGGAAAAAAAGGTGTTATGGGCATATTCTTGATGGAGTCCTTCCCGTGTATGAACCCTTTAGATCATCTTTGAGTCGTGTATAAAGTAGATGTTAATATACCGTACAATCAGTTTCACCTGGAATTCTTAAACTACTTTATTGGTAAGGAGCCTATGAGGGGTTCTGAGAATATTTGGAGGAAATTACTTGGAAATGCATTCTATTGGTTTTCCTTTATTGTTGTTAATAGGTCTGCCGCATGTTCGTCAACGAAATACCCAAGACAAGTTGGCCAGTCATCTTTTATCGTTAATGGTTTGTTGATCATATGGTAGGATGTCAGAAAGTCTGGTGAGGTTACTTGAATATATATCTAGGTGTCCCCTTGGAGAGGAATTCTTTAGAATGGGGACCCATTTTAAATTGCTCTTTTATTCATTTCCCAAATGTTGATCAAATGGCTAAAATCAGTCAGATACTTATGCTTGACTAGATATCCCTCCCGTGGGTCTCTTGATCACCAAATTTATGCTACATGGTTTTTAGGAGCTCTTCTGGGTTAAACTTAGTATCTGCACTTTGAAACTAGTCTTGTCCATAAGCGTCAGTCAGAGGCCTAAAATGGATTTAGGAAGTGATTTCAGCACTGTGGAATGGCTTGAATTATCCAATGGTACTGTATGTACTAATTTAATTTATTCCCAGACTTCATTTGACCGGGATGTAGAAGAGACGCGACCCTACGTTAGGTAGCCACTCCTGAATAATGAAACATTATCAAATTTGCTGAGTTTTCAAATGCTATTTACTAAAGGAGCACTTTTGTATAGTTAATCTCACAGGGATGTAGAAGAAAAAATGTCCTATACTTCTTGTCAGCCACTTCCTACGCTTTGATCGGGCAGTAGTGGAACCAGTTGTTGTCCTTGTCCTGATTAGGCTATGGTGGTCCCGCATGATCAAGACTCAGTTTCTCCACGTCACCACGTGTAGTGATACTCTTCCCCATCAAGAAAAGTTAAATGTCGAATTCTGACTAGTATTATTGCACTCTTATCTTCAAGAGTGAACAAGAGTCTGAAGTACAATGAGCATTTGATTCCGAACAAAAGATTTCTAGGATTCTCTGTTTATTAGATAAATTTTGTATATTCTTAGGCTTGGAAACTAGTTAGCGGCTGCAAAAATACTAAAGATTTTACTTTTCCACATCGGTTAGTAATGCATAGATTTCAGTTTAATAGAACTTTTAATTTTTCCTTCTCTATTTAGAGAATCCGAAGCTTTGTTGAACTTAGATCTTTACAATTTCATTCAATTATATGAAAGAACAGAGCTTAATATTGTTGCAGTTATTGCAAAGTATCTATCCCTGCAAAGGAAGGATACATTTATCTGCTATGTCAATGGTTAAAATTTTAAAGGATCTTCTGTTCAGAATAAATTTCTCATTAAACCTTAGATTCATGTTAACTATTGAAGATGGGAACTCTAACAATAAAAAGTCTTGTTTAAAATGATGTATCCATCTTCGTTGTCATGTTTGCGACTATATAGTTTGTTGCAATTTCTCTAAGGAGGCATGGAGAGTACAATTACTTGCAGGGGGCGTAGCCATGAGGAATTGAAAAGCTTATGTCTCATTCGAGGGTCGTTTTTCTCTTAACACTTTCTAACGCCAAAATGCCTTATAGTAAATGGATAAATGATTTTCAATCAATAAGGAATTTTCATAGAGTATTTTTTTAGTCAAGGTACGTATAAACAATTACCGACTCATCTTTACTCTTAGTAACCTGTACTGTACAATTTCAATTTTCTCATACATTGATTAATAATTAGATTATATGTTTGCGTTATGCTCTTTATTAATCGAAATAATAAGAGGTTCATAGTACTAAGATCTAGGACCTCTAGGGCCCTATATGATAGTTAGGATGTAAAATACTGAGAAAATCATTTTATGGAATTAATCATCAATTTTAGCCAGACAAAGCTGTAAAAATAGTCGGTAGAGTTCATCAATGTAGAAGATCCAAACTGAATAATGGAGAAACATAGCCCGAGAAGCAATGCATCTATAAATCTTATCTGATATTGGAATATGTAAATAAATTTTAGCATATTGCAACTCGCTAATCTCTTTCTTTAATCGTCAGTATCATTTTCTGCGAGGCTGTGGCAATATATGGTGTTATTATTGCAATTATCCTTCAAACAAAGCTGGAGAGTGTGCCATCATCTAAGATATATGAACCTGAGTCTCTTAGAGCTGGATATGCAATCTTTGCCTCAGGATAATTGTGGGCTTTGCCAACCTTTTCTGCGGGTATGTTATTTCTATCCCCGACACAAATTTATCCCAATTTTCTGCAAATATCTAAACTTTGGTGTAGACCTGAATTGATTTATGGTCAGTTTTTATTTACATTTTGTGTTAGAAACTCTTCAATAAAATGATGATGGTTCGTTTCTTAGTATTGTATTCTTTTCAAAAGAATGAACAGGAAGAAGAAGAAAAATGTCAAAATTGAGTCTAAACTAGAACTTTATTATGTAAGAAAATAGACTAGTGGGTTCGAAACCCCATGGGGTTCGAAACTCAGGGTTACGGATCCCTATATAAACCGGCTTGGCTTTCAAAAAAAAAAAAAAGACTGGAAAGACATGTTTCTTCTATGTTTTCTGTAGTACGGAATTGAGAAATTGGGCTTGTATATTTACATATCCAAATTTCCCAATTCAGTTGACCAATCAGACATCAGTTCTACTTTAGATTACCTCAATCACAATCCTAAAACAGATAATTTCTTTGCGTTTCCTAAATTCGGAAAAGGGTTCTGTCCTTGGTTACCTCAATCACATACACTGAATAAAAACTTGATTTATTCTGTTCTTCTTTTTGTAAACAGGTTGTGTGGGGAATAATTGGAAGCAGCTGCGCGCTATCTGATGCCCAGAACTCTTCCCTTTTTGTTAAAATTTTAGTGATTGAGATTTTTGGTAGTGTCTTGGGCTGTTCGGGGTAATCGTTGGAATTATCATGTCAGCTCAAGTATCATGGCCATCGAAATGATGAGGGGCATTTCCTATGCTACAAGAGAACTACATTGGCCTTAGCTGCTTCTGAATTAGAACCTTGTTACATCTACGTACCTTTGATCAAACTGCGAACTCATGCTTATGTAATACTATAAATTATGAATACTCTGTATAATTTTTCCAAGTGTTCCCTATTTCTCCCATTAAATGTATTTTTCGCTAAGTAATAAAAATCATGTTCTCCCATGAACTGTGTTTTTTTTTCAAATGCCAAGTAATAAAATGAATGTAGGAAATTGCTGCTTGAACCTCTGCTTTTAGTAACCATGTTTATCAAAAGATGGTAAGAAATAAATGTAAAATTACTGCTATATAAAGTAGAGAAGACACAGAGATACAGAAATAATTGAATGGGGATTGGCAGGGGCCGCGCGAACGCGTACCCCCTCAGTAACAAATTATGACGTACACTCTCCCACTTGGGGAGATGTTAGGCGAGCACCCCTCCAAGGTGCAATGGAGGCCACTAACCTAGGCCATAGACCTTATTGATCGCCCATTGACCCCGTCCAGGTAAGTATGCTTCAACGTTCCTAATCCCCTTGCTTTATTCTCCCACTTCTCCCAACTCCCTCTCCTCCTTCCAATGTGGATAAAACCCCCCCAAAACCTCCCAATCATTCCCCTTTTTCATTCCACCATTAAAGCTGCAACAGTGTACCAATTTGAGTCTGGTGAGATACAATTATTACTATTGCACTTTGATTTCTAGGGTTTCAAATTCCCAATTGTATCTCAATTCAAACTTTCCCCAGATTTGATTTGATTCAATTCACAACAACAATGGTTTCAGCTAAATTGGATTCATCAAAGCAGCATCAGCAATACTACGCACGAGCAGTCTCGTAATCGGGTACGCACTCTGTTCGAGCTTATTAGCAGTAATCAACAAGTTCGCAATCACCAAGTTTAACTTCCCAGGTCTGTTAACTGCTCTTCATACTTACATCTGCATTAGGTGTTTACATTCTAGGCAAATTAGGGTTCCTTAATCATGATACATTCACATTCGAGACTGCGAAGAAGTTCTTGCCTGCGGCGACGGTGTTTATCTCGCTATATTACTAATACTAACCTCCTAAGGCATGCCAATGTAGATACTTTTATTGTGTTTAGATCGTTGACGCCATTGTTGGTTGCTATAGCTGATACTATGTTTAGGAAACAGCCTTGTCCTAGTAAGTTAACGTTTGCGGCGTTGGTTATTATATTGGGTGGGGTGTTGGGTATGTTGTGACGGATTCTGGGTTTACGCTTACGGCGTATTCGTGGGCGTTTGCGTATTTGGTTACGATTACGACGGAGATGGTTTATATTAAGCATATGGTGACGAATCTTGGGTTGAATACGTGGGGTTTTGTTTTGTATAATAATTTGTTGTCGTTGATGATGGCGCCGTTGTTTTGGTTTGTGACGGGGGAGTATTCGGAGGTGTTTTCGGCGTGGAGTTCGCATGAGGGGAATTGGGTGGAACCGGGGCGTTTTATGCTGTGTCGTTCTTGTTTGTTTGGGTTGCTTATTAGTTTCTTTGGGTTTGCGGCGAGGAAAGCGATTTCAGCTACTGCGTTTACGGTTACTGGGGTGGTAATAAGTTTCTTACGGTGGCGATTAATGTTACGATCTGGGATAAACATGCGAGTCCGTTTGGGTTGGTTTGTTTGCTTTTCACGATTATTGGGGGAGTTTTATCAGCAATCGGTTAAAGTAGTTGGGAGCTCTCCGTTGCAAAATGATCTGCTGTGTCTAAGTTGATGGATGGTGGAGAGGATGGCAATGGCTCTGGAGACGATGATCGTGAACTTGGCGTATCCGGTAAATATTCTGGTGTATGAGTTAATTTCTTCTTTTTGCTGCCTGACCATTTTTTTCTGTAATAGAAATAGTCTTTTCAAATCGGTTTTAGTTCGCACTGTTGTTGTGCGCTTTTGTAATTGACGAATTAAGGTTGGCATCTGTTAAGTACTTATGGTATACAATTCTGTGAATGAGCTGAGTACGTTCTCTTATTCTAATCTTTTTCTTTTAGTACCCATGTTATGCTTGCATTTTAACTTCTGAGGTCAATCAAGGTTTTTTCTTCTTTTTTTCCTTTGATGGAAGCTGTGTTGAGAGGAGAATTAAAACCAGGACTACATGGTTTTTATGCTTAAGTATCGAGCAAGCACTGATTCTTGAATTGGTTGTTAGAATGACATACTGATCCATGAATCCTGTGAACGTCCATTTTACCCATATTTAGATTGCATCGTTATGACACAATTTCATAGTTCATTTTAGGGAAATGAAATACCAAACCGCTAGATACGACCGACGGCATGGAAAGGAAAAATGGCTGTTCTCACGTTCTGGTGGTTGGAGAAAGAATAGACCTAGAGGTGGAGAACGACCCCATGAAAAGTGTTTCTCTTCATTCCTTGAGCCGGTAAACATTGTAATCCTAAATAAAACTTAGGTTGGCCAGAAAGGAGAGTAGAGGAATAAACGAGGAGAGGCATAGGGTACTAACATACTGGAAGTTGAGGGGCATCAATCTAAAAAATTGGCAATAATGTGACTTCCTTCTGCATACATACTGAGACAGTTTTGGCTTTAAGAGAGGGTAGCACTGTAGTTCCATATAGCACAAGCATTTGTATCCTTCAGGGCCTCACTAACCTTGATTTTCCTCTTAAGAAATACTTCAAACACAGCTATCACAGTGTTGCAAATGGTCATGGCTGGTTTTATTAAAGATTCTCTCATTCCATAACCACCAGAGATGATTGATTGTTGAAAGTGTTCAAATTTATCCACAAATCTGAGTAAGAACTTCCTTGTGATTTAAGACTCTTAAGCCAAGTAGTTTCATCAAAAAAAGTCCCCCACTTACTAACATTAAACTAACACAGTACTCTTCTCCATTAGTTCTTGGTCAAGACACAGTCCATGAAGTGACTTTACTTTCATTAGTATTACCACACAAGCGGCAAACAGATCCTTGCAGAAGCATTTCCTGCGTCATTAAGGCAGCAGCAAGATTTTCCAATATTTAAGTCGCTTCTAGTGGTAGAAACTTTAATCCAGCATAACTTGACCCAATCCACCTTGGTTCTTTTAAGCCTCAAAACCTCATAGGTATCACCTACAGAGAAATCATCCTATAAAAGATTGCCAAATGATCTCATCATGGCTATTCTTGCTAATAGGAGTAGAGAGCAGTCTAGGTATAATATCCATTATGGAGCATGTGATATTGAAGGAGACCAGATTTATCAATATTGGCTGAAATATAGAGGCTTTTGTTAGAGAACTCTGAGATTGGTCAGCAGCTACTCTTTATAAAATTTGAGCTAATGAGTTTGACGGGGTTTGTTTTTTTTTCTTGATTAGATCATGGCTTCTCTGATGGAAGTTCTGAATGGTATGAGACTGACTGTGGTCAAAATTGCTTGAGTCAGTTTTTCTTTCTCTTTTATCTTTCGCAACTGTGTAGTGACCATCCAATGTTTCGTCAAGCCTGCAATTCCAATTTCTCTTTCTTTTTCTGCAGGAAATCGAGCTTTCTGCAAAGTTATATATATTGTTCACTGTTTCCTCAGTTTTTCTCCTACTCACTGTTTGTTTTCATATATATTATATAATGTTATATAATTCACCCTCAAATCCACCTCAAATGCTTCCCAGCAGCTAGGTGAATTGGTGACGTGGCATACACAAAATTCACCCTGAGGGTGGATTTTTTTTGTGAATTCATGTCGCGCCCTTCTGAACCGCGCGTAGCCTATTCACCACTAGAATGTTGCACGTGTCAAACAATCCAGTGACTCATTACCCTCACTTCAGAACTGCGCGTAGACACGTGTCAACAATCTAGTGGCTCTCATTACCTCACTTCAGAATTGTGTGTAGAAACAGCGTTCAAGATTAAAAACGTGTCATTTTCTTATTGGCATGAACTTGCCGCGCGGTTTTAGAAGTGCGTTGAGAGTTGGAAGGCTGAGATGTTGTTACGTAGACATATCTGGGACGTTGGTTCTGCGCGCGCTTCAGAACTGCGTTTGGCAAATTCGCCTTGGTTTTTTACACAACTGTTGTGGATGGATTTGGGGTGGATTGGATCACCCTGCTTTTGGGAGAATCCACCCACCCAACTATTGTGGATGTGTATGCTTGTTCAATATTTCTTGCGATATGTAAATGCTTGTTTAGGATCCTCTAAGGATGTTAACAAGTACTAAAGATTGCTCATATGGAGGACCCACTATCGAACCTCGCCTGGGCCCTTATCATTGTGCACACTTGGCCTACTTAACTAAATCATGAATCTTCAGTCATTTAAAACAAGATCATTGTGATTACCACCAACAACAAAATCTATTGTTTGATAAACCAAATACGCAATTTTTCTAATTTCCTAAGACTCTTGTGATGACCATAATAAGTAATAACATTACATATTCAATACACAAATTGGACATTATAAAACTACTAGTTAATTAGAGCGTCTCCAAAAAACTCGAATTTTACAAAGTAAATGCTTAAATTCTTTCAAGCATTTGATTGTGCTGCTCTACGGGTTATGTTAATAAATAATGTGTATGAGGCGACTAAATCGTTTGTGTATTTTTTTCCCCTTTGTTTGCTCAGGAATTCATTCCTAAAGTCTATAATAAAACATATGAAAAATCCATTTAAATAAAACTAACCTTCGCATTTACTAAAAATAACCAAAATAGAACATACCATTTGGCATTTCACCATTCAATTAAAAGTAGCCCGTGATTTGCCGTTAAAGCAAATTAAATAAATGAAACGGCATTTCCAAGAAGAAATAAAATTAAAATTGGCCGAATCATTTAGCTTCTAAACAGAACTTACCAAATGATTCGGCCATCCCAAATTAGCCATTTAGCTCAAACATGCCGAATGATTTGCATTTACGTCAAAACAAGCCGAAAGATTTGGCATTTTCAGTAAAAAGAAAACCACTTAATTCAAACTATCCGACTTATTTTGCTTTTAAGTTAAAAACCAGCCAAAATGTTTGACATTTCCGGATATTGTAAACTAGCGAATGATTTCGATTTAAAACAAAATTAGCCAAATGAGTAGGCATTTTTGGTAAAATCCATTATATCATACTTGCCGAATAATTTGGCATTAATAAAAAACTAGCCAAGGATTTGGTAATCACGGAAAAAAATCACTTCTTACAAACTCGCCGAATGATATGGCTTCTTGTTCAAGATGAGCCTAATTAGGCAATTTCCTTAAAAAGCATTAGATTCCAACTAGCCGAATAGTTTGGCTTTTAATTCATAAGCAGCCAAATGATTTGGCATTTCCAGAAAAAAAACTCATTTATACCAACTTGCCGAATGATTTGGCTTTAATGTCAAAATTTGCCAAATGATTCAAACTATTAGACCCCGCTTTAGCGCCTTGCACACACTTAGCCTACTTAACTAAATCGAAATCCTCGTCATTTAAAACAAGATCAATTGTGATTAATAACAACAAAATCAATTGTCAAGAAATTTATGAGAAAAAACAATTAGAGATCATTGAGCACACTTGGCATACATAACTCATTCATGAATCTTCGTCATCTAAAGCAAGATTTATTGTGGGATTGAAAACTTATACTTTTTGCGTCTATAAAATCCTCCACGACTTTAGCTCAAACATCACTTTCATTTTCTTGTATTTGCCTCATACATACAAGAAATGAAGATACTTCGGTTGCTATAGTCCTTATTTCATCACGGTCTTCTCCACCATATCAGGTTAGCATTGTCTTTCCCTTCCATGTTCGTCATACTTATATCTCGTCTAGTTATACAAATCTCTTATAATATTTTTGCAGAAGCTGAGCGTTGGTACACAATCGGATCTTGTATGTCAACGGAAATCTGCAAGGGAATGTGCATAACATTTTCAACAACAAATTACCCATGGGTATACCCTCGACGGGTATAAATGTGTATATAATTTGATAACACCGTTTCCCCCTGGTGACTGTTCGTGCTTCACATATACTCCTGACAAGGTACCCTCCTCGGAAGGAGCAGCTTTTGCTTTGAGAAAGATTGTTGTAGTAAGAACGTAAATAATCCTGTTGCAATAATTATGTATTGTTTCGTTAATAAAGAATAGTAAATTTTCTCAATAAAATTTTATTTAATAACAATAAGGGTCTCTGTTGCTAAGGAGAGTATTTGATGTGTGACGAAGTAAACCAAATATGCAAATTTCTAATTTCACTGATGGAGAAGAAAGGATCAAAGTACACATTACTGCAACAAATATATGGCCTCCCAATAATAAAAGGTCAGCCAGCAATCCTAAGAACTCTTGTATGACCACTAGCAGTCAGGTGTCCTATACCATAATGTTTTCTTGCAATGCTGTCTGAAAGCTTTTACGTTTGAGCATCTGCCAGATGGGTGCCTTACGCAATCTTATCCTACGAACGGGTGCTTTCGGCAATCCAGTCATGTATATCAGAAGACTCTTCAATTTACTTCCTGCCAGTGACTACATGTGACACCCATTTCATGTGCCATTAGCCATCACATCAGGCACTAGGATGACTTCTAATGGGTGTTTTCAACCTCTAACTCCCTTTTACCTTCCTCACCCATTTCATGTGCCATCCACACTAAATATAAATCAAGAACTTCAATTCCTCGATAGACTTCCAAGCTTTTAAGTTGGAGTTAAAGGAATTTGGAGAAATTCAACAGATCTTTTCTAGAGACATGAGTCCAAACCTTGCGTTCACTGCACAAAAGTTGTTGCAGCAAGCAGGGTCAGTATACAGGATAAGGTAGAAAGTAAGACTTAAGAGAAATATTCTAGACTCAAACGTTGCTGGCGGTGATGTCTTTCGCTCTCACCTAAAGGAAATAATTTTGCCAGCAAATGGTGAAAGTCCACGGGACATCACAGTCAGATTACTTGAGATTTAAATTGGTCAAATGTAAATTATCTTGTACCTTCCTCTTTGGGTATGTTAGGTTGATCAACTAATAGTCGCCCAAGCACATCCATATCAGTTGCACTGCAGAAAAAAAAATCCCGAGAAAATTAAGTTCTGGATAAAATAAAAATTCTGAAAATATTTTTT
>JACGCM010001285.1:0-16161 GCA_014058105.1 Kingdonia uniflora | reverse complement strand
AAGATCAAGATCAAATGAATATTAATTCTCTTCTGTCGAACAAGATCTATTTCTAACCTCTCTGTAACTAATTATCAAGCGAGACACAAATTGTTTGGTTCAGATTTTTCTGATAAAAAGGCGGATAGGAGAACATTACCTGATTCAACCAAGCCACTAGCATATTCGAGGTCTATCTATTTTGCTGGAATACTGGCATCTACAAGGATAATACTGAGACTAGCGTAGAACGATTGAGGAAATAGTCTTTTGTAAACTCGCCCCAATCTTTTCGAAGTTCCTGCTGTGCCGATGCATACCTATTTATTCGATGCAGCTTTTCAGAAAGAGAATAATATGGATAATAACTAGAAACTTAAAAATATTATTTTTAAGTTTAATGAGGTTAAAAACTAGAGAATAATATGGCTATTAAACTCGCCCCAATCATGTTCATCAAGCATATTATTTCTCAAGGTGTTGCAAAAAACTTGACTACAATGGATGACACAATGCTAGTTACGAAGAAAGCTGGATCTGAGGTTATAATTTAACTTTAATGAGCCTTATGCTATTGGCATGTCTAAGCCCTATGTGCCATGGTATATGAGGTGACTGAAAGGGAGAAGCTATGGGAAGCGTAGCTTACTAGGTTAAACCACTCTAGGTTATTGAAAGACAAATTTTAACATTTTGAAAAGTACATCATGCCATTTCCAGGTTGGCTAATTTATTTCATGAAATCTCTTAAATCCGTCACCATGTGGTCAAACAAGAAGAAAGTGTGAAACTAGTTAAACCCTTAGTCGTCCATTTGCTAAGTTACACTTTTCAAATTCAATGTACATGATGTCCTCAACTGGGTTTGAAGGTCGACTCCTACTAGGAGCATTTGTTTTTGGTCTGCAAGCCAAGAGAAATTCATGAACCGCACACATGAAAGATGATGCTGGATGGATATGGATGGAAAAAATTCATCATGATCATAGGCTACTGCAAATGCTTCAATAATATAACTCAGTATGAATTTCTAAAATTGTTTAGAACAACTAGAGATTTATGCCTGGATGGAGGCAGTTCTTGGACTGTAACATTAACCGGCTAGGAGATGATGTGAACCATGAAGCTATGTTATATTTTCGAAGGGGAAATGCAAGGAGAAAATGATGTTCAATAAACTAAGCCCAACCCTCCCAACAGTTGCCACTTATCCTTTTAAAGGATATGAGAAAAATGCAAGTTTTAAATGGCTTGGGCCTTACCGCTCAAGGAATCTAAATTGGCAACTCAGGTTCGAGTAGCAGGCGAGGTCAGGGTTTTAGACACCGTTCATAAAAAAGGTCAGGGTTTTAGATTGAAGCGAGGGTTAAGGATAAGGCATATACAAGTTTTAAATGGCATGGGATTTACCACTCAAGGGATCTAAATTGGTAACTCAGGTTCGAGAAGCAGGCAAGGTCAGGGTTTTAGATCATGGTTGAAGCGCAGGATAAGGATAAGGCATATTAAGGGAGACAGTGATATCTGTGGAATTTTTGAAGCATATATCAATGTCTTGTGGAATGGTTTCTTTGTAATGCATAGCTTTTCGAATACACGTGCAATCAACTTATTAGAGTCATCAATACATAAATAAACTGATTACTTTAGAGCTTGTAACTCTTTCTAGTGATTTGCCTAAGAGAAGAAACTGAGATTCTATCATTCGCAGATCACAATAACCTAAAGGCTAAAGCGAAAGTTCCATTGGGTAACTCAAGAATCGCAATAACCACAACCGTGTTTTATCCGGGTTCAAAAACATTATGTATCATGCAAATATCAGAATGGTTGAGTTTCTCAACAGACCCGAATTAACACTGAGTAATAAGTCATAAATCTTACCCATATCTAGGCAAATACACTAGATGTCTACTGTCATTTATCCGGAAATGGTTGATGCACTGTCTTTCCTGCAAATATAGAACAAAATTTTTAAGAGTTAAATAGTATTAACTGATGAGTTACCAGAATAAAGTAAACAAGTGTACAAGGTTTCCATCTTTGTTTTGATAAATGGTTAAGGCAGGATTTCCTTGACTTGAAATTTTATAGCATGTGAGAGTTCGCGAAGTTTGGCACACGTTTCTCAAGAATCAAGACTCACATAACACATTTGGAGTTTCAATCAACTACTACTATGTTTTTACATTCACGAGTTGATTGGCTGCCTACATTTATAGTCAGGACTAAGTTTCTTCATAGCTGACATGAATCCAAGGCAGTGTTTCTATTGCCAGAAAAATGTAGGCTAAAATGTGCGGTCAAATCAATTTTTAATTTTAAAATACTGTATATGTCTATACACATATCCATAAATCTATTTCTTGAAAATGCCTTAATTTTTTTAACATCTACGAAAATTGCAATGCTATCACGTGAAGGTATTTACTGAGAAAAGACTACAAGTGCAACATAAATAATTCCTGAATGAATGGAATTTAGTTTGCCAAGCAAGTTGAAAGACTAAAATAGCGCATATCCTACGTAACGACACTTTACTTAAATAAAATAAAATGTGTCTGACACACGTGTCTAACACTATTTACAGGGTACTTAACATTTTTTTCTTTTTCCGACACCCTGTACCCGTGACGGACACCGACACCCGTATCCGTTTCGTTGTTACCTAGCGCATTTTCAGGGAGAGACCTAGGTTATTGTTGGGTTTTATATCTTCAAAAACCTTTATGTGGTTTCTTTAGTCCCACATTGCTTGGAAGAGTTGTTTGTTTCCTTGATATAACATTGGTCATTTATTCTATATAGGTTTACAACTTTGTTTGGCTCATGGGCTTGGGCCTCGGACTTGGAAGAATTGATTTTGTTAAAACCAATTTTATTCGACCTGAGCCAATTCGAACTAAGTCTATTCTACCTAGACCAATTCGAATTGAGTCCATTCGATCTCAACCTGGATCATTTCGAACCAAGTCTATTCGACCTAGAGTTCCTTCAAGACCAATTCGAACTTAGTCTATTTTGACCTGGAATTCCCAGTAGACCAAATTCGAACTGAGTATATTTCGAACTGAACTCTTTCGTTTTGAATTCCTCAAACGTAACTGTTTAGTAATTAAGTCTTAACCGTTTCACTTCCGTTTCGAACGTTTTTGATGACGTGTCCCACCATTAACTCTTGTTACCATTTCGAACTTGCTCCATATAAAGAAAAATTGTGCCTCATTTTTTCAATCCATCGAATACACAGTTCTTCTCTTCTCTTCAATATAATCATGAGTCTAGAATCCGAGTAAACTAATTAAAAGTGCAAATCATACAAATGTCATTCTTCATTGCAAGAGAAGTTCTTACTCAGCTGGTTTATCCTGGAGGCGACGCAGCAATCAACTGTTTGCAAAGGGCTGTGCGGCGAAACGCCTTAAAGATAAAGACCTAGTCCTCGACTCGCATTTCCGGATTATCATTTCAATATCTCCTGTTTGTTTTGCTTTTGATGCTATTCTAAGGATCTCTGCTCTCAAATACTGTTGCAGAGGTAAAATAGTATTAATTTCCCTAACAATTACTAGGTATAGTTGAGGGTGGGGAGCTTCCCACTCTGAACTTTGAGGTTCGATTTCCCAAGTAGTTTTTGAAAGATTCTCTAGTACACTTAATGTCAAAAAACTTTTGCCCACCTCAACTTCGTATTTGTAAGTGTACAACAATGGTTTGCCCACCCATTTCTTAATTATATGGCTAGTTTTCTGACTTTGCCAACTATAGATAAGTGACTTAATGCAAGCTATGTAGACTTATACAAATAGTTTATTTCATGCGATGCCCAAATATTTTGTCCAGGGCTTCCCCCAAACCCCCTTACTTTGCCTACCCTAGACCAAAATCCCAGGTCCGCCCTT
The DNA here is from genome assembly GCA_014058105.1 of Kingdonia uniflora. Taxonomy (NCBI): domain Eukaryota; kingdom Viridiplantae; phylum Streptophyta; class Magnoliopsida; order Ranunculales; family Circaeasteraceae; genus Kingdonia; species Kingdonia uniflora. The sequence goes on along the minus strand of JACGCM010001285.1, from coordinate 12,280 downwards.
GCGCATATCTTCATTTTTTTTAGTTACTTTGGCCACCTTTACTTCACCCATCTTAAAAGAACTTGTTTATGACTACATGATTAACTACATGAAGGATGTAATAGATTTTTATAAATAGAGAACACATAGATATCCTTCCTTTTCTTTTGTTCCTTCGCTCAATAACCACCAAACTATCCAAGAATATTTATCAACTTTATGTTAGGGCCCGAGCCCCCGCATTGCACCGATATTGTCCCTACCTTTACCACCTAGTATGGGCTAGGTGTGGGATTTTATCCAAAAAGGCCTCGGTGTAATTTAATAGTTCGTATCTTCTTATATCCTTGTGTTAGACCACATCTTTAACCAATGTGGGACAAACTTTGATCCACCAATCTTAACAATCTCCACCTTGAATCAAACTCTGTTAGTCCTCAATTGTCCGCTATCACCGATACGATTAGATACGCCTACCAACAATCTTCACCTTGGTTTGAGCTCCTGTAGTACACCATCTAACCTGAGATCCATGTGCAACGACTTATCCGTTAGTCCTCAATTGTCCGCTATCACCGATACGATTAGATACGCCCACCAACAATCTCCACCTTGGTTTGAGCTCCCGTAGTACACCATCTCACCTGAGATCTATGTGCAACGACTTATCTACTACACCCAAGCACTGCGTTTTCTCCGCACATCCATGTTCTACCCTGAACACTCGTCAATCACATTGGACTATATTCCCAGCCGAACAGTCGGCTCTAACACCATTTGTTAGGGCCCGAGCCCCTACATTGCACTGATATTGTCCCCACCTTTACCACCTAGTATAGGCTAGGTGTGAGATTTTATCTGAAAGACCTCGGTGCAATTTAATAGTCCGCATCTGTATTAGAATTGTTAGGTTACGACTCAAAAATAGGGGAAGTCGTTCGAACGAGTCACTAAGTTGTTCGAACAAAAAAGTTTACGTTGAAGTCGTTCGAACGAAAAACGCTATGTTTGTTTCGTAAGTTCGTTATGAAGGATATATATTCCAAAGCGATGGTTTGTCTCGTGATGCGTACTTCGCTGATGACCTAATAGAAAGTTTATAAATATAGAGTGTGAGTTAAAGGCCTATGTACAGTGAGAGAAAAGTGTTAGAGATAGATAAAAGAGAAATCTAGGGTTTTACTCTGGAGAAATTTTTTGGGTTTTCTTTCTAGAGTTTCTTGCTGGGGATTGTCTGGAAGGGTAGAAGTGAGGTTGAGTGATCTCAAGAACTTCTTGTAACCCTAATTGATAATAGATTCGTTGTGCTTGTCGGGAGTGGTTTTGATCCTTTTGGGGTTTACTCCTTAATATAAACCTTGTGTATGTGTTTATTGTCTTAGTTTGAATTCTCTATTAGTTAGAGTTAGTTCTTCTGTTCTTGCTCAATCGTATTGTGCTTCCACATTGTAATTTCCCCCCACGGTTTCCTAACACTTTATCCCTATGTAAGCATATCTTCAGTAACCAAAATTACATTGATACTGTATCTCATCTTCCAGCTAAATATTTGCATCTTAAAACTAGTGTTTATCAACTAAAGTACATTATCATTGTCTGATTCTTCAAATATTTTTGTTTGCTTCACTAACTATCATCCCTAAAACCCGTCTCTCGCGGAGAACCTCTACTACTAGCCAGGTTTGCACTACTACTACTACTAACCAAGTTTCTTCGACGGAAGTACGAGTTTCTTCCTCCTCACAATCGAATTATGCAACGACGACTTCCCCACATTAGACCGCCCCACAAGCGCAAACTCCGGCAACCCATCCCCAGGGCAATCATCTGTCCTCGTACTACTCTTCACAAACTCTGCCTGCGATATCTGCGCCCCACTCGCATACCTACTAAGCACAATATTAGACCCCCTCAACACCCTAGTGTTCAAAAACTCCGCGCCCCCAGAAACATCAGTGTCCGGTGGAACAAAGAACTTTTCGAGGGGATTTCAGCATGGGGTTCTTCTAAAATGGATAAAAAGTGTGGGTTTCGAATTTGGTGTCTTCTGAAATAGTTAAATTGAAGAAAGTTGGGAACTTGAGATGGATTGGGGTGATGTTAGTGTTGTTTTGTGGAGGAGGAAGAGTGTTTTAGAGTAGAGTAAAGATGGGGAGGAGAGAGGGAGAAGGGGAGAGGAGAGACGAGGTAGGTTTGTGAGAAGCATTGTTGTATCATTGGTGGTGATAGTAATGATGATGCATTTAGGTTTACATGTTTAATGGGGTTTTGGAGATGGTGATGATGAGGTTTTGAAACACTTGCTTCAGTGGATGTTAAGAGGATATCCTAAAGTGCCTGACTGATTTAGAATTTAAGCTGCCACATCAGTTTTGTGCACTCCAATAGTGCCTGACTGACTCCCTTTTGAGTCTCAAAATCCAAGACTCGCTCTTGGATTCCAAGACCGAGTCTTGAATTTTTAAGTAGCGATTGGGCGCCCAAGTGTTGTGCGCCTGTTCTGCTTTTAAACAGGTGCCTAAGTTAAATTATTTTTTTATTAGGCACCCAACTCTTAGGCGCCTGTTGCACTGAGTAAATTCTTTGAAGCTTCTAAAACCAAATCATTTCCTCTCTTCATCACTTTTCCAAAAACCACTTCCCTCTCTTCACCACTTCAACAAAAACCAAATCCATTTACACCACAACTCTCCTTCACTCTATTGGGATTAAGGTTGATCTCTTAAGGTAAGCTTTTGTTTAATTTTATCATATTCCTTTTAATTTTTTAGATGTTTATATTATAGGGATTTAAGTTTTTCATCTTGAATAATTCTTCATATATGCAAATTATTAGATGAGTTCTTCGAATCCAACGCAAGAGAATGATTCCAATACCGAGAATAATTTGAATGAACCCAAAAAAATTTGGACAACAACAAATCCCACCTAATTGGTATCAATTCACTCATTCCCCTCAACCTCAATCATTTCAATCACAACAATTTCAATCTTTTAACTCGCCCAACAATTTGGTACAACCCTCTCAACCTTTCATAGCACCCAATAATTGGGGACAACCCTCTCAATTCGTTATTTCCACTCAATTCCAACATCCTTCTTCATTTGCCAATTCTCACAACCTCAATCATTTCAATCATATGGTACTCAACCGGTTCACTTATCTCAATCCGAAGACGCGGGGGTTGTTGAAAGGCAAAAAGGCAAAGGCAGACGTCGCTCGACCAAGACAACTACCAATGAAGGGGGGGCCTCAGTTGTTGAAATGGACGGGTATTCAAAACAAAAATCTTGCAAAAACTTGGGTTTATGTCTCGGATGATAGAATTAAAAGCAACAACCAACAACTTGATTTTTTTGGGAGTCGGTTTTGGATCCATTTCATGAATTTTGTCAAGAGGATGGTGAACGGGTTGAACGTACAGTTTCATCTTTAAAAAATCATTGGTCGGATATGAATCGTGGTTACAAGGTTTATGAGACTTGTTTGAAAAGTGTGATGTAAGGTCCCATAAATGTGATGTAATAGCAACCGATGTGGATAAATGACCCTTCCCATCCGGTTGTGTGAGTTGCCAAAAGTCACGCGTTCCATAATATTTCGGAAGAGGGGGAGGAGGTTCAGTGGAAACATTCAGAACTTCTTCAAGCCCGACTTTCTGTTTTTTGCTAATAAAAAGCGCAATTGGGAATCTTTACATTCGTCATATTCTTCCTCCTCGTCGCTTGATTCGGTATATTCTTCCTCTTCTGACGACATTGTCAAATCCTGCATTAATAAACACATATTAATTTATATAAATACCATCACAGTACTCAGGGCAATATGAAATATTAAATCAATAAGAGGGCGTCAAATTCTTATCAACATAATGTCAAATTCTATTAAAGCACCAAGGCGCGTTCGTAGTTTTTAACTTCATTTTCCACACAATACCCTATTTTTAACACATTAGAGTAAAACTTTGGGATGCAAGAGGAGTGGAAATTGGTGATTTCAACACTATGGCAGCCAAATTCAATCAATACTCCACCAATAAATCACAATTTTGGGAAAAATTTACAATACCCTAAAATACACCAAAAATCACAAAATCAAATAATACCATAAATTAACAAGTAATAAAGTGTTGGATTTGATATAATCTTACGCGCATTACACCAAGGAAGTTCAAATTAAATGTGTGTGTAGAGAGAGAGAGAAAGATACCTGAAGAGAGGAGATGCTCTAGTTAGGCAAAAATTAGACAAAGAGAGACAACAGTTCGTAGCTTTTGACTGAGTGGAACAGGCGCCTAAGACTTCGGCTTCTGATTTTTTTTATAAATTTAAACAGGCGCCCAAGTGTTATGCGCCTATTTGAATTAGTTTAAAATCCAAGTCGGACACTCTTGGAGGAAATTGCGTCTGACTGACTTGGATTTCCCTTTTTTGCATCCAAGTCAGTCAGGCACTTTAGGAGATGGCCTAAGACTTGAGGGATTAAAGGTTATGTTGTTTTTGGTGTCATTAGGAGGAGTTTAGTTGTTTTTCTAATAAACTACGAATAAGGATTATGTATTCAGACTTCTATGTGTCAAAAAAAATTCAGTCGTTTTCCCACCGTTTTGCGGTATATTAGTAGCGATCCAATAACAACACATTACTTCTATGTTTTGATTTTAGCGAATCCTTTTTCTTTTGTTAAACCCTTTTGTAGGGTTTTCCCATCTTTTAAGGTTTTGCTGGGGTTTCTTTAATGGGGACAACACAAATTACTAGTGGTATTGGTTCGTTTGAAGTGTCATCCTCCTTGAAGTATCTTAGTGTTTCTTCATTGATTGGAGCTTCTCCTGTTGGGTTGTTGAGCATCAAGAAAAGAAGTTTCCAACGACTCGTTTTTGCTAAATCAGTCACTGTTGTTAATCCAAAGGTATTATCCCCTTTTGTTGCTCATGATGATTAGTTTTCGTTTTTGCAATATGTGTTGTTTTAATTTTATTCGCTAAACGTATGCTTGGATCATTTGGGACTTAGGCGAAATTCAATATTTGTTGCTCATGATGATTACATGGATCTTGTAACAGTCCTCAATTTTGAGTTATTAAGTAAGATTGATATGATTACTACTCAAAAAAGAGAACAATAAATTGCATAGTGTTATTGTAAATAATGTATCTGTTCTTCAGAGACCAACAAATTTATTATATATATTACCCATCCCTAATAGATTGATATGATTACGACTCTATAGACACTTATTCTGATCCACCATTCTATTACCCATCCCTAATAGATGGATAGTTCATAATATAATGAGGTCTCTCTCTCTGTTTTCACGTATGTTGTCTTTTGTTTTTTTCAAAGAAACCCTTCTCTGTCTCTCTGTCTCTCTCCACACTTAATTTTGGCAAGATCTATCTCTCTCTCTTTCTCTGCCATTGGAGAAGAACTACTATGACCAATTATCATCTCTTAATCAACTTCGTTTTTGAGTCCAGCATTATGTTTGAGTGCAAATCGATCTATCTGCCATTCCAATAGCTATCTCTCGGACAAGTTCATGATCTCACTTAATCAACATTGTTTTGGGATAAATCGTTTTGTTCTAGGCTTTGTAAAAAACTAAACTTGTATAGAATAATCTTTTTCGGGTCTGATTGCCTTTTTTATCCGTCTTCTGCATTTGTGGCTTGTTCCAGACTGTATGCAAGCGCAAGGTGTACCTTTGAAATTGTTAGTTCACACTATCATCGACATTGAAAAATAGTCGATGACTCGGTCTCTCGACAATATTGGAACACATAAATTGTCGACAACGTGAATCGACAATTACATTGTCGACGATTGTATTACTCGATAATTATTGTGTTATAAATGTATTACTTAGAGATTTTAAAGAGGAGATTTGTGGAGTTAAGAGCAACGAGAATCGGCAATTACATTGTCGATTGGCTGTATTACTCAATAATTACACTATTACAGATGCATTAATTGGAGGTCTTAAAGAGGAGATTTGTGGAGTTTGGAGGAATCGAGGGTTTGAAGTTTACAACTTGCGCCATTTTTTCTCTGTGAGAAAACTTCCTAATATAGTTATATTACAATGATGCCTCTAGGAAATAATTTGTTTTGGAAATAAGATACCATTGCTTGTGCTAAATCGACAATTACTGTATTAAAGCACTAGTACATTGTCGATGACTGTATTACTCTACATTATCTCGGTCAATATAATCAGATAAGAAACTACCCAATTTCAAATGGATTGCAACTTAGAAAAACCTAAAGAACCGGAATCCCAACTTCAATCAGCATATCTGCCGTTTTCAAGTGTTCTTGAATGAGAGGGAGAAAATAAAACCCAACAATGGTTCTTAATCGTAGAGACATAGAAAAAAAACCCAACACAATCAATTATATTGAGTGAGAAAGGGAAAGATCAAAACAGTCGTTCTTGAGTGAGATAGATAAATCTAAAACCAACAATTGTTCTTATTTCAGAGAGAGAGAGAGATCAAAACCTAACCGATTGTTCCTGATTGAGAGACATAGACAAAGAGATAGAAATATTTAGGTGTAGAGAATAGAGATTAGGTCAATGAGAGAGAGCTTTAGTTCAAATTAAAGTTGTCACACCCACATGGGATAACTACATGAGAGAGAGACATCATCTCCATTCTCAACATCCATCTAGACACTCCCTTAGACACTCAATCTCAACACCCGTCTATTACACATCTGTAATAGACGGGTGTTGAGATTGAGTGTCTAAGGGAGTGTCTAGATGGTGAGTGTTCGCGGATGGGCCCGACCGCATGGACTATAACACTATTGAATACTGTGTTTTAGTGTATTGATCAGCTGGATTTTTATTGGCCCTGCAGCATACTTCCATTAAGCCCTTGGCTGACAGGGTGCTTCACGACATCAAAACCAAAGAAGAGAAAGTCACAGGTGGAACTTTGCTTTCTTTAACATCCCAGACAAGACTACAAGCTGGTGAGGTTGTTTCTACTGGAGAAGGTAGAACTCTTGGCAAAAACAGTTTTGACATCAGTCACAAGGTGATTGCTCTCAGCCTTTACAGATACTCTTTCAATGTTTCTATATTTGTTACTGATTTACAATAAAAAAATTGTGTGGTAGAATGATTTTCAAGTGCTGTACTTGAAGTATGCTGGTACTGATGACTAAAGACATCAAGGATCTGAAGCCTTTTAACAACCATATTATGATCAAGGTTTCTTCCTTCTGGGTCTTTTATTATTATTTATCTATAAAGACTAATGAACCTCCTCATTTTGATTTGTTCTTCTCTTAATTCCAGGTTATTGAGGCGGACACCAAAACTGCTGGTGGCTTGTTGCTAACAAAAGCTACCAAGGAGGGAGAGTCTGTATTAGCATCCAAAACTGTAAGTGTGGTGTTTGTTATTTTCAACCTGTATTAGAATCTAGTTGTAATGCCTTTATGTTAGTTTTAAAGAAGTTTGCATAATCTTAAGTGTTGAGACGAAGTAAGAATTCCTTATATAGTTTAGAAGTATATACATGTTAGAGTGACTTAGAGCTGATGGTTCATTAACTTTCTGAAGTTCCGAGACTTATCGTTCCACTATGGGCTGTTTGGATACTCGGATAAGGATAAGTTGGAGCAGCCTAGTTCGAACTAGAACTTAAGTGCTAAATAAATGTTTGGGAAACTTGTAGACCTACAATATTGGTTCACCTTTATCCACGACTGCATCGAAAAACCCCGAAAAGCCAGTTCTTTTTCGGAACCAGTGAGTCATTTCAAAACAAAACTCGTTTTGGTTTCTTAACAAATTCACGGGATCTCACTTTCTTATCTAATTACAACTCCTCTTCTCACAATAGATAATCCGAACAAAGTAATGGTTTCCTTTCTTCTCATGCTCATTACTCTCTCTTGTGGCCAATACTTTGGTTTATGAACTGAAGTAGGTGGCAATGGTCATGCCTTTTACCTCAATGATATCCCTCAATCAACATAACTTATGATTTGGGAATTGGGATCCAAAATCTCTCTCACCTCTACTGCTTTTAAATCTCTCTTCTCACCTTCAAATAACTATTTCTTTTATGATTAGATAAAAAGGACATCAACTATGTCCTCTCATGTGCTTGCCATTGTTCTCTCCCATCGTAATCTTCCATTTTACATTGAAGGTTTATTCATCAACTATGTAGTATTAGTTGCTCTGTTCGATTTGAACCATTTCTACCAAACATATTATTTACTTAAACAAGTTTGACTTTTTTTCTTTGCCAAACATACAAAGTATGTGAACTGGTTTGATTTCAACTTTGTGTCGAATAGGCTAGCTTAGTTTGAACCTGGCTGCCAGAAATGTGAGTTTCCAAACAGGCTCTTATGATAATTTGAACGACAACATTGTTGATAAAATTCTGGACCTTTCTACTACAAAAGTTTCGAATATTGCCCTCCTTGAGATAAGTTGGCTCATCGTGATATATTTCAATTATGAGTCATCTATGGTTTTGAAATCAATGGAACACTCTAGTAGATATCTACAACGATTTCTGCAATGAACGTGTTGAAGATTCGCCTGCAACTTCTCTAGTTCCAAGTCCAGCTTGATAAACAGCTCTGTCGAGGACAAATCTGGACCCTTCTATGATCCAGAAAATAGTTGTATGCTTTTGTGCGATGGACCTTCTGAATTCTCACCCTCAAGTTTCAGTGATTGAGAGATCAGTCCACTTCGACTTTATAATATCAATCTCCTAAACATTGAACACGATGTTCTTGTCACATTGTCTTGGTAAAGAAAAAACTGATAATCTATATCATAATACCCTTTTTTCGTGTCCTAATATCATATCAACATATGATATTGATCGTGCATTTCCCAATACCTTGCCTGACATATTTAACGTTTACGGTTACTCCATATCTATGACGCATTACTGAACATTTTATAGGCTTGGTAAAGCCTCAGTTATCTAGTTGTGATGCATATTTAGGGTAAAAATAGAATCACCTCCATCAAATTTACTTCTTTTTTGAACGGTATAAAAAAATTAATTGATAGAGGTGATTCTATTTTTACGGTTTGTCTAAATATCACCTCGAGTTGCTCTGTGTGTGTGTGTGTGTGTTGGTTTGATTAACCCCATGTCTGTGGTATCTGATTCTTCATCTGCTCAGGTAAATTACTCCAAATTCTCCAATGACCCCTCTTCAAAGTTACAAGTGGCGATGGAATGGTGAATGTTTTTTTTATTCCGTTTTAGTAGTTTCTTTCTACAGAACCTTCTTTGTGTTTTTGATGAACTTCATTGGTTGTTGTTCTAAATACTTAGGTAATATTGGCCGGTCCTCTAGTTTTCATTTGGGGAACTTTCATATTCGACATTGTCCGTTTCATTGCGTAAGATATCAACGTTTTACTTGTCTGGGTATAACGGATAAACGCAATTGTGTATGTTCTTATTATTCTATTATTTTCATTTTGTTCAGGTTGTGTTGGGTTGATAGATTGAGCTTGAAAGAACTTGACGATTTTCAATTCTAGTGGTTGGCAAGAATTGTATAAATTAGAACTTAAAGAAAGCCTCCTTGGAGAGTTTGATTTAATTTTTATCTGTCAGGAAGAGTGCTGGGATGTTGTTAAGTATACTTGTGTGAAATATTATATCTTTTGTGTGCCTCCATGCTAATGCCTTCACTGTACCATTCTTATGCAAGTATGTATGATTAGATAAAGTCAGTAATTGATCCGTTGCATAATGTGTGCCATAATGCTGAGAGATGATATAGTTAATGCTACTCTGGGTTTGGTGGTGTTTGTGGAATGGTAAAATGTGGATGAGCACAATGGTGAGGATGAGATTTGGGATAATAATATGAGGAACTGTTGGGCCGCAATTATAATAGGAATGAATATCCCTGTCTTGAATGATCTTTTCCTTCATTTGGGATTGCTTTTGAGGATTAAATTTTGAATGGAGATCGCTTCATTTGGCTCCTGTTTTTTCTTCTTGTTGCTTGCACACTGAGTCATTCTTGTACATTACTTATTTTAGACGTGGCATATATGCTTTCCTAGATATTCGAGTTGTACCAGGTTAAAAGAATTCATCAAAAGTGTTCCTGTATTTTAGCTTCATTATGTGAATTACCAGCTTAAACAAGCTGAATACAATGTTTGATACACTTGTTATTTCCAGTTCTGTTCCCTTTATAAGTTTATGGTGATTTCGAAAGAGGAGAGGTTCAACTGGTCGATTTAGCGCGTAGTCCTCGGGTGGTTCATTTTTTAGTAGTTAGTTCACAAACTACACTTTGTACTTGTAAATACATATAAATAGACTAACAACCTTTCCCACCAACGGTGTCACGGCCCGGCTCGGGGGCGGCCCTACAGTGCCTAGAGCACAGCGGAATGAGCTACATGACGTGCGGCGGCATGTACAAGCCTTCTTCACTTTGCGTGGCAGCGCCTGTGGAATATACTCACGAATGCTAGAGCGACATCCAGATCATCATGGATACTCGTGAGGGGTTGTCGAATATGTATTCGAATAGGCGGCAACACTGAAGGTTCCCTCAATAATTCTATAACGTAATTATTCGTGGCTGGCCACGAGGTACGGAAAACACACTTGTCCTGACGGCGGATCAGGGTAGTCCAATATGTCGGGTCCCAGATTATAAAAGAGGCGATGAGCCTGGACTAGCTGGATGGGAGCAACTCGAATAGCGTAATTCATTTATAAGGGGCGGAGCGTCTCGATTAGCTCGTGGGGATAGTGGGGCCACGTTTAACCCTATCTGGAAAAGCGGCTCGCATTGCAAGACAATGTCTCCTGGTATTTCCAATGCCATGGAGAACCCATGAGCATCCCTTGTGGATATCCCCTAAGTCGGGGTCCAAGTTGACCAAGCTATAAAATATTTTTCATGGGGAGGTTTAGACCAACTTCCTTCTTAATATAGCTACTAAGTAAATACTTTGTCTCCAAAATGAAACATCAAATGTGGAGACGAAGCGTACCAAGCACTTCTCGCCCCCTTAACCAATTCTGTTTTAAACGAAACTTGGCTGTAGCTATATTAGGATATAAATAACATATATCCAGGGTCACAACTTAAAACACTGGGTAGATTTCGGCGTTCGCTAGGGCGTCATACCCTCCCGCACTTAATAATCTCGACGTCCTCGTCGAGACCTTTTCTTCAACACGGCTCTACAAGGATTCAATCTTCTGCATCTTCAAGAAACTAACACTCTCCACACTCAGCTCAGAGTACTGCACATTATTTTGCACTGGCGGATACTGAATCAAACTGCTAGTCTTGATGCTTGATGATGACAACTGTGGTCTTTTCAACTGAACCTTGATCTTCGGCCTTCCAAACTGGAGTGCTTCGGTGACGTGAGCTTCATTCTACTATGGAGTTTATGCATATTCTTCTGGATACTGTATCGCGGCCTTAGCCTTCTGATATGTGTATAGGCAGTGCTGCTAGCATCGCACCCTCTGAAATGCGATGCATCCTCCTGCAAAGTGCCTTCTCCTCTGAGGGATTTGGAATGTCATTTTCTCGACAAACTTAGCGTCTCCTTCGGACGGCTGGATGTAGATATCTTTAATCTCATCTCTAAGAGGTGCACTCCCTTCTGAGTCACACCAGTGTACTCTTCCTTCGAGTCACACAATTCCTTTGCTACTCGAGAATTCAATCTTCTATGAATCTCGGCTTAAATCGCACTCTTCTTCAGCGAGTAGTGAGGAACAATTCTGTTAAAACCTGGGGTAAACTCTTCCGTCTGCTGCGGAAAATCTACCACGCTCAAAAATTGTATGACTTCTCCCTAATTAATCTGCAAAGGTCTTCAAAACGCATCCGCCTTTCTTACGAAACATCTGGGTCACAAGATCAAGTTGCGACACTCTTGCCTTACCAGTATGGAATGAACTTGTACTCATTGTTCACTTGGGCGAGGAAGGTAGAACTCCATAAGAGGTAGCTCCATAAGAGGTAGCATACTTCACAAAGGTGCGGGCACTGTGTCTACCGCCAAAAAACACTCGAGGAAGTTTGTCAAGGCGCGGGATCTCTTATGACCCCTACTTCTCAGCAAAACCGTCGAGGTTAGCCATAAAGACGTTCTGTGTGAACGTGGAAAAGCTCATGAAAACATCTATCTATGCGGCATGTTGTGTTCTACTAAACTTTTGTGTACCCATCATCTAAGTTATTGAGGATAGTGGCATCTGCAAGTTCGCAGTGCATTGTACTAACTAGGCTGCTGGAAAGATAACTGCTA
>JACGCM010000525.1:0-30000 GCA_014058105.1 Kingdonia uniflora | reverse complement strand
TCATTCCATGTCTCTTATGGCCTTTTGCCTTCTTCGTTCTCCATGCTTTTTCTTCTCTTCAATCTTTTGAATTTTTTTGTGTGGAGCCTTTGGTCATGTTCATCGACTGGCCTTGCTTCCTTTTCCCATTATGTCTCTCATTCTTCTCGCTTGCGTTGATGTAGTTTTTTTCAGGAGGTAAAGAACTGGTACTGCCTAAGGAGAAGAGGACCATCTCCATGTGGTAGAGTACTGTCTCTAACGTAGATACAATTTTTTCCATATTTTACCCTGGTTATGAATATTTACCATGGTCCAACTTCTGTAACATCTTACCCATGGTTCTCCAACTGGGAGCATACATAAACTACAGCTTGATCTTAGTGGTGGAAAGAGCTGCTACCGATTGCCGGTGTACCGACTATAGGGTACCAACTATAAGTGGTTCGATTAGGGGCGCAACGCTGAGATCAGGCGCACGCTGATTGTATGTGCTCAACGTGATTTATCTTAAATATTCAAGCAGATGCGATGACAAATGGCAATTTATAAATGATAGAAAAAAGTCAAGTAATAATAATAGGCATAAAATAGATGACAAAAAAGGACTTATAATAAAAGGGGAAATGACGGAAGAAAAAATAAAACAAATGACAGACGAGGATACCAATGCCAGACCTAAGTAAATTAAATGATCGCAACCTAAATTAAATGACAAAGAAGCATAAAATGAATCATTCATGCAAAGAATGGAAGATACCATAGCCTCTTGCATAAGTTATTGTTACAGTCAGTCTCAAACGCCTTCTAGCTATTAACCAGTAATTTAGGTTTCTTCCAAAAGTTTTTTAAATATCCAATTTGGTGGACGACGCTTTAAAGATGTCATCCTCCATCCCAGAAGCTTTAGGATCAAATGAATCATTTATGCAAAAAATGGAAGATTGCCATGGCCTCTTTCATAAGTTCTTGCTGTATGTTAGTTTCAAACACCTTCATAGCTATTACCAGTAATTTGGGATTAGCAAAAAACTTTTTAAATGTAACAATTTTTTGATGCTTAAAAGATGTCATCCTTCATCCCAGAAGCTTAGGGAACAAATGTTTGGATTCATGAATGCTTGGAAACTTCAGGCCAGGAATAGAGAGAAAATTATATATCATCAACACCCAAGTACATCCATGTAGAGATAGAGCTTTATCCATATTTGTATCAGCGGCCGATCGATAATTGGTAACTTTTACTATTTGACTCAACAAGAAATTATAGACTTGCTCACCCTAGGGGAATCTGTTGAACTCTACTTGATCATCAACCAGATCAACATACTTCACCTCAAGGTTTCTCCCCTTGTTCAAGAGGAAAAAGGATTGTATAATTTTTAACAAATTTAATCGAAGAACATCGTCTGCAAAAAAACAAAATCATGTACGGCAAAGAATAAGAATGGGTAAAAATTGCCAAATAATATACAATGTAATGATAAAAACCTTTAAAAAAATAACCCAAAAATGGCAAATACAATACAGAAAATTTTAGGGTGGAAAATAAAATGAAGCATGATGATAAAACAGACTAAACAAATGAACAATTATAATCTTACCATGATGGCTTTCTAATTTTGCCTGTTTTAAAGACCCGTAAATTTGCTTCAACCCATATGTATTCTTCTTCCTGGGGAATCGCCTCATTTTGAAATTCGTTATATGCTCAGGATTAACAAAAAAGAACTCATCTGCAATAGGATAGACACGAAGCCTCAAAATCTGGCAAACATGAATGGGCTTCATCTGAATTATTGTCTCCCCAAATTGGAACTTCATATCACAGAGATGATGATTAAATATTTCTACAACCAACGTCAACATCGTCACTATTTGACCAATCAGCAGTAACAGTGTAAAGCAGGAGGCACGAAGATTACCCTTCTGCTCTTTAGGTAGTGCTCCAAACATTTTGTGAAGTCCCACACCTTTATGTCTAGAGGTATAATTTTTAGTATTAGAGATGCCTTTTTTGGCTCAACCTTCCTGCGTTTGGTTATCCTCATCAAATTGCTCATTTACTTCTTTATCAGACTTCATTGTGAAAGAAAAACATATAATTTAATTGAACACTTGGTAGCTAGTAGTTAACCAGACTTTAATCAAATACTTGGTAGGCAGTAGTCACACAGGCGATTTGCTACTAAAATTATACTGAAATCATACACACACATATAATGTGTAGAATCATGACAATTGAAAGAAAATAGTTTGTGCGACCGGGACAGTTTTTGTGGTTGTAAATCACACACATGATGTGTAAAATCGATACAATTTTTATGGTTTTTTGCGGTCTTTGTAGTCGTCGTATAAAAAGAAAGTGTTTGAGGAATAGGGATAGATTTTGGCGCCAAAAGCCAAACGAACTCGTGTAAATCGCACGTATTACCAAACCCTAAACAACACTAAACAAATGCTAAATAATATAACTTATAGTGAGAGAGTTTGCATGATTCAATATAACTGATGTTTAAAAGCATGACAAATTGGCCTTTAACAAATGACAACAAATGCATATAATGGTGACAGTGTATGCCTTACACGTATCGAAATATAATGACGTGTATACATCGAGGAATTAAATTTAGACACGTGGCATGATAATATATTTTTAAATGATTTGAACTTTTTTTACTATTATTTAGGAAGTGACAATCCTACTTGTGGAGCCCACGACATTAATTGTGGCCTTACTTGTGGAACCCACGGCCTACAAACCTTCTATAATATTCAAGCAGTTGATATTTTTCTAAACAAATGGCAAAGTTATCAATATTATAAATCTCAACGAATGTCCTACGTGGCGTGTCAACACTGAATAGGACAAGATGATGAGGCATATAACATCAACATTTGTGTTTACAATTGTAAATTGTATGTAGCCATTTAATTAGTTTTAAAATGCTATTAAACACCTTTAATTACTAAGTTTTGTAACTTAAATATATAATAGAACATTATGTTACATCATACATAAGTTTTTTAGAAATTTATATTCTTACTGCCAATTTATGTTTCATAGATATATTAGTACATCTATTCATTCTTATGAATTTACACTTTTACAAGGAAATTATAAACCCTTCAAGATCTATTTTCCCAACGCTACAGAGAGCTATGAGATTTATCGGTCATGTTGTAGCAACATTTGTTATAAATTTATTTTATGTTGAATGTGTCATATATGTTTGTGTAATGAAATGATAATGTATCTATTCTTACTGTAGAGATATTAAAGAGCTAAAAGTAACATTGGATTATGCAGATGTAATAACTCTTTCGAAAGAGAACCAAGAAGAGGAGAAATTTTAGAGTCTAGAAGCTTTATAATCATGTAGAGTTTTTATGTTCTTCGTATAAAAAACTAAGGAACACATATAGAGACCAAAAAAAGATAAAAGGGAACCGGGCAATGAATTTGTATTACTATAAATTTAAGTATTTTTGTGAAGCCTGACTTTGTGTACAGAATTAAAGTCATGCGAATAAAGATTGTGTTTTGACTAAAATATTGGGTTTTGACTATATCATTAACTTATTACGTAATTACTAGCCTAAATTTAGCTACTCTTATGATTTGAGCATTCGTGTGTAGCACGAGCTCATAAGCTAGTACTATAACAAATGATAAAGTAGACTGAACAAATAGGAAAATCGGTATTGATAATGACAACTAGCTGTTACCAAATGATATAGGTATTTGAAAGAATGCCAGAGTTTAACTAAATAAATGACATAGTTTGGTTTGCAGCAGCCACGCAGACAATTTTCCATCGTTTGTTCCATGAGTAGAGTATAGTAGATTACTATTCACAGGAGTAGAGTACCATCATTTCCTTCATGCCCAAAGAGTAAAATAATAGTCTTTAATCAAATACTTGGTAGGCAACAGTCACACAGATGATTTGTGACAAATAATTGGGACAATTTTTACGGTTTTTACGGTCGAGTAAGAAGAATAAACTGTTCAACGAAACGGGATCGCTTTTGGCACCAAAAATTAGACGAACTCCTGTAAACTGCATGTGATACCTAACCATATACAAGATGGGAAATAGTAACCGAATTGATGATAACCTTCTTACAAATAACAAATCTAGTACAAGGTGGGAATACTGTCCTGAAACAAATGCCAAGTAATGCATGAGATGGTGATAATGCATGTCTTATACGTACATCGAGGAAATAAATTTGAACATGTGGCATGATAATATATTTTGAAATGATTTGAACTTTTATATTATTATTTTGGAAGTAACATTCGTACTTGTGAAGCCCACATGCCTGCAAAAAATAGGTGACATTTTAAAACATATAATATTTTATTGAACAAATGACAACGTCATGGTGGTACAAATGACAACCAATTCTGAACAAATGAGAAACTTGCGGGAATATAAATGACAAATTTCTGAACAAAGGAGAAAGTTCTGAGAAAAAAATGACAAATATTCCTTAACAAATGACATTGATTGCTGGTGTTATAATTACAAAGTTTTTCTTAAGAAATGATAAAAAAAAAGAACAAATGGTAATAACACATGGCTTGATATAATAGTTTTAAATGAGTTTTAAAATATTTTATTATTTCGTATGTGACATTCGTACTTGTGGAGCCCAAAAATAGGTGGTTGTCTGCTGTTATATTGGAACTTTAGTAGGGGCAAAATTGGTTTTTCCTCTTGCCAGTATTGATTTTGGAATTTATTGTTCCCTGGGTCTAATTTTGTAAAGTTGGCATAAAGTAGTATTTATTCACATAATTTCTGAAATCGACATTACGACATTGTTTAATATTTTCTTAAATTTTGCACTAGTTTTCAATTATAATCAAATTGAAAACTAGAACTCGCACATCCGCCAAGTAGTAGACATTATGACATTGCTTTATATTTTCTCAAATTTTGCTGCAGTTTTTAATTATAATGGTCGTTATTTTATAAATAACAGTTTATAACACCGTTATAACAGTATATAACGGCACATAATGGTATATAACTTCGGTATAAATGTAAAAGAGAATATTAAAAATAACGCGTTGTTATAAAGGTAACAATGTCGGTTATAGTATAAAATAACAGTATGCATCAGTACATAACGGGTGTTATTTTTTTGATTGGAACAAGGCTCATAATGGAACGGGTGTTATATAACGGTTATTTAAAACCATGCTTTAGATTCCAAAAAATTTCTCTGTAAATTATTTCCCTAAGCTATTTCTACATTATGGTTCCAGTTGGTACACCTCGGGTGAATTAACCGTATGCCAACCATTGTCTAAATTGCAAGCAATGTTTTCCATCATAAACATTTCCAATAGTTTACCAAACAGAGCCTATATTAATTAAAATTTCTCCAATCAATTTTTTCTCTAATGAACTTCTCATCTTTACCAAAACAAATCATTTCAACTTCAAACAAAACTCAATGATCTAAACTAATGGAATAATAAGAGAAATTCAAACAAAATTAGGAAGATCTATAAATAAAAAGGATTGATGAAGCTTTAGGGCATCATCATTCTCTGTAAAACTCTATAAATAAAAAGGATTATTCTGCTTGTCAGGGTAAAATGTGTCAGATTCTGGCGATTACAAATAAGAAGGTGAAGCACCAACCTGGTGACCTATAACGGTACAGTAATGGAGATCTAGTTCAGGATGAGGTTTTTCAAGAACCCACTAATCTCTAACCTCTAAGGCACATTTATAGAATGGTTCCTAATACGAGAGCTGTATGACTAAGACATTAACATACAGTATTCTGCTTCAATAGAAAACAAGTCCATGAATGAAACTAAATTCATTTAAGAAATTAGGTCTGCTCTACTGTTACATGTATAGTAGCATATTTCCCAGATTTGACAAAGAGAAGCTAACGGAACTTAGTCAAAGACATTCCATCATTCGAGAAGATGTCCCGTCTACGACTATAGTTCTCGACCGACCAAAGTAGACGTTATGCTTGGTCAAATAGAGTCGTTGCAGGGAGATCCGCAAAGTTCGCGCACTACCCCTAAAATAGGAAACTATTTTTCTTTTTGTAAAATGCTTGTATCTACTATAAATATAGGCAAAGAATGTGTTATTCTGATCCGTAACTTCACTATTAAGATATTATCACCACTTTACCAATCAACAATTGTAATAACTTAACATACAATTAGATTTCACATCAAAACCCTCCTCGAGGTCGTGGTTTTTCTCAAACTTTACTGAGTTTCCACATAAAATCCTGTGTGCTTAAGCATATATTTACATAATCTTTACAAAAGTATTGGCGAAGATTATCCTCCCAGAAAACACACCATTACAATTGACACCGTCTATAGGATTACCACACTTTTTCTTTATTGCCTGCGATCCTAGACAATCCGATGACAAACATGAATCTCCGAAGTGCCTCCAGTATATTGAGGAAGCACGAGATCAGCCCAATACCAGAAATAGTCGATCTGCACAGTACCATGATCGAACTTTATAAACAAATGGAGTCTAACTGAGTCCAGAGGATTAAAGATCAGCGAATCCATGTTCAAGTTCTTTAAGTTGAAAGAGACAAAAGGAGAAAATCCTTTGACAAACAGAGTCAAATACATCATAAAGAAATGGAGCATTTGGGAAGACAAAGATGGGCTCACTGGCTGTCACACGTCATCTCCCCAAGCCTGGAGTGAACATCGCTCCAGAGCGGCCCAGAGATAAAGCCAGCTGAGAGAGAAACGAGTTCAAACTTCTCAATCCAGATCAAGGAACCTAGACAGGACTTCTTAGTATTTTGGACTTAGACTTACATCCCCAGCATCAATAACTCTTGGAAGTCGAGGCATACGCCACCAAACTTCCCCACCACCGGTAAGACGGCCAGTGAGAGACCGGTAGGGACCTGAAGGACAAGGCGACTTTGATCCTTAAGTTGCCACCGCACCAAATACTCTATAGTAATTTATTACCTTGGATAACTTAATTAATAGGATCTAAGCCATAAACTCTGACATTCCAGGCCAAAGGTTTGTTCTCGATAGGATTTTGACGAACCCTATTTCTCCTCATCTCGAAGAAATGCCCATCTTAGAAAATTTCACAATGCCAAAATTTCTATAATATGCAGGCCTTACTGACCCTCTCACTCACTTCTGACACTTCAAAGCTGCAGTTGGATTGTACTACAAACTCGATCACATACTATACAGATTATTTAACATGAGCCAGAAAGAAGAACCTCTTATATGGTTTCATACTATTCCCAAAGGCTCTATCACTACATTCAGCCAGTTGCAGCGCCTTTTCGAGTCAACCTATGTTTATGCTAAGGAAATAGAAATAATAGTGAATTCATTAATCTTTTTTGAGCAAGGTGCGAAAGAAACCTTGATGAGTTTTTACAAGCATTTTTTGCAGGAAACATGGAAGATTGGGAATTCAGATCCTAAAATTATCGTCCCAGCGTTCACCTCAGTGCTTCACATCGACTCAAAAGTTTGAAAATAGCTTACCTTACACATGCCCAAGATAGTGGTAGAAATGATCGATGTTGTTAATAACTACATCAAATTGGAACGATCCAAAAATGATAAGATAAAAAGCTCCTTAGTTATCCACTCCAATGAAGCAATTTTATCGCCTCCTCCGAAGTCAGACAGTAACGGAACTCCCAAGCAACGTGGGAAGAACACCGATAACGTCAGGATACGAGACGGAAAGCCAGACAGACCCATCCCAACTTACCTCCTATGACAACCACACTAACTACTATCTTACCAAAAATAAAGGGAGACGAATTGTATCGTGAGGCACAGGAAAATCCTGATATACCCAATAAACTCTTGTGCCAATATTACAACGTGCATAGCCACGAGATTGACAGTTGTTATTTTCAAATACGGAATTTTCATCGCATCCTACTAGCTGGAAGACTTTACAACTATGTAGTGGACGTTCAAAAGTTTCTCGAGGAAGAGACTAAAAGAACAAAAGTTGAACAAGAGCCAGGACAAGGCCAAAATTGCCATATTTACATGATCGAAATTGAAAAAGGAAAGAAAAGAAAGCAAGACGATTTGATTACATCATGCTGCAAGATGACATCATCGGACAAATCAACCAAACTTATCCCCAACTTTAGCAAGGCTAAATGTTCGTACCATATTTCTTTTGAAGACTGTAACACCAGCCATGTCAAAAGTAGGTCAGGACTACCTGCACACATTTCTAGTTGATACAGGAAGTACATCAGGTATTCTGCTCAAGAGATCAATTGACGTTTTAGGCCTCAAATATTTAGTAAAAGCTTTGACAACAACCACTACAGGTTTTAACAGTTCTAAAGAATCTGCCATGGGAGAAATCACCTTGCCAGCTCAAGCGGGATCGGAAACCACTATCATCAAATTCACTGTCATAGAAGATGCTGAGTCAAAATATTTAGGAATCTTAGGTTGAAGTTGGTTACATTCAATCATGGCAATACTTTCAACATATCATCTGGCCATGCAATTTCTAACAGATCATGGAGTCTATGAGAACAAAGGAAGTCAAGTAGTTGCACGTATGTGCGAGAATACCACCACCAACACTTATACGACAAAAATTCAAAAAGCATAGCAATTACAACATGAAACGCCCCCCACATTCGAGCAACATGATACTGAGGTAGTGGACTCCATAGAACTCGATGGGCCCGGGCAAAATACCTATATTGGCTTAAAGCTGTCATCCGATGAAAAAGAAAGCATGATCCGACTTCTGAAGATAATGTCGACATCTTTGCATGGTCTTTTCAAGAAATGCACGGCATTGATCCCTCGATTGCATGCCACAAGCTCAACCTCCTTCCCGACAGCAAAACAGTTATGCAGAAGCATCATAATTTAGCCCCCGCCTTCACGAAGTCGTTAATAAAGAAATTGATAAACTCCTTTGTGTAGGGTTTATTCGAGAAGCAAAATATCTTAAATAGGTTTCTAACAATGTGGCTGTCCCAAAGAAAAATGGAAAAATTAGAGTCTGTGTCAACTTTAGAGTGCCCAACAAGTTTATACCTAAAGATAACTTTTCTCTCCCGCTGATCCCACAACTCCTTGACTCTGTAGCAGGGCACGAACTTCTCTCAATGATAAATGCAGCCTCCAATTACAATCAGGATCCTCTCACCGAAGAAGACCAAGAAAAGACAACATTTATCACAGAAAGAGGTCTTCACTATTACACAGTAATGCCTTTCGGATTAAAGAATGCATGAGCCATTTATCAATGACTTGTTACTAAAATGTTCAAAGATCATTTAGGAAAAATCATGGAGGTATACACCTATGATATGATATGTAAAAGCTTAAAGCGAGAAGATCATTTTAACAACCTACAGACCATCTTCGACATCCTCCGTACTTACCAAATGAAACTCAACCTAGAAAAAATCTAATTTGGTGTTGCATCTGGCAAATTTCTGGGTCATTTAGTTAGTAAGAGGGGAATAAAAATCGATCCAGCACAAATTAAAGTACTCATGGTGATGCCATCTCTTCAAACCAAAAATGATGTACAAAAGCTTGTTGGCAAGATTGTTGTTCTTCACATGTTCATTTCCAAGTCATCTGATCGATGCAGACTTCTTTACCTCCTTCTCCATGGCAATCCAGCTCCAATGTCCAAATAGCATCCCAAAGAAATCATTTGGACACCAGATTGTGAATTGGCCTTCCAAGATCTCAAAAGATACTCGGGGCATCCTCCCATAATGAGTACTCCTGTTGACGGCGAAATATTGACAATGTACTTATCGACCACAGATGATTCCATTAGCTCTGTCCTTTTTTAAGAAGATGATAGTGTGGAAAAGCCAATCTACTTTATCAGCAAAACTCATATGCCTGTTGAGAAAAGATATACAATAACTGGAATACAGCAACTCGCCTTCGTGTATATCTCTCATAAACTTTGACCCTATTTCCAGGCTCATGTCATCAAAATCATCACCAAGTTTCCTCTTAAAATTGTACTCTCTAAAAAGGAGAAGTCTCAGAGAGTTTAGCAATTATTTGTATTCCTCGATGAATATGACATCTCCTTCGAGCCTCAGATATTGATCAAAGGGAAAATAGTAGCTGACTACTTTGCAAATTTTCCAGCTGAAGACCTCGAATAGGAAGAATTGATTGATGACTCGATAGTAGAGCGAGACACTTGGTCACGAAGTACAGGATGAAGACTTTTTACTGGCGGGTCTGCTGGACCACGAAGATCAGGGATCGACATTGTCCTCGTTACACCATCCACTCATCTAATTGAGAAAGCTATTAAACTCAAGCTTTATGCCACCAACAATAAAACAAAATATAAAGCTATACTACATGGACTAGATCTCGCTATAGCACTTGTGGCAGAAGAAATAGTTGTTTATGTCGACTCCTTACTCGTCATCAACCTTTACAACAAAATGTTCAAAACATCAGGCAAGATGGTCGAGTATGCAGCTCTGGTCGAAGAGAAAATGAAGAAGTTCAAAACAGCCACAATCTCTTATCTCCCACGAGCCGAAAATTGCCACGCTGACGCATTAGCGTACATTGCAGCAATGCTTGAAGACAATGAAAAAAGAACTTTAGACATCGAAGTCATCGAACATTCCAGTCTCGACGTGAGTTATACAATATAGATCAATGTTACTGAAGATGAAGATCTAAAAGATTAGAAAAGACCATTTTATGCATACCTCAATTCTAACATCCTCCCAAGCAACAAGAAAAAAGCCCGATCACTCTTAGAAAAATGTCCTCGATTCAAAGTCCATGATAAAGTATTGTATCAGATCACTGGGGGTGGGCCACTTATCTAATGCATTTTACAAAAGCAAGTCCAAGTTAAAATTAGAGAACTTCACGAAGGTATCTGTGCAATACACTTATTAGGAAGATCATTGGCACAAAGGGCGTTTACTCAAGGGTTATACTGACCTAAAATGTGACAAGTCTGCGAAAACTATGTCCGCAAGTGCTATAAATGTCAAATTCAAGCTCAAGATATCAAAGCCTAGCCCTCGACTTACACGTTAGCAATGTCCTATGGCCATTCAAGAGATGGGCGATCGATATCATTGGACCTTTCTACCCAATATCAGGTAACCAAAAATTTATTCTTGTGGCAACAGAATACTTCACCAAGTGGGTCGAAGCAGTACCTCTATGTCACACTGACGAGAACGAAGTCATCAAATTTCTTTGGGAATACATTATAACAAGATTTAGTTATCCACAAATTATACAATCTAATAACGGTAAGAAATTTCTCAGCAGCAAGCTTCCTCCACAAATACAAGATTCAACTGTCTACTTTGACACCGTACTACCCTCAAGGTAATGGCCAAGCTGAAGCCATCAATAAGAGCATCAAGTCAGGGTTATGCAAGCGCCTTGAAGAGAAGAAGGGAAGATTGGTGGATGAACTACTTAGCATCTTATGAGCATAGCGAACAACTCCTCGAACATCTACTGGCTGTACACCATTCATGATGGCTTTCAGTACTAAAGCAGTCATAACTTTGGACCTCGATCTAACAAGTACTCGAAGAAAAATCACAGATGAAGAAAATGAACTTGGATTCCTCTGCAACCTCAATTGGATTGAAGAAACCAGAGATCATGCCATTGACAACTTGGGGTGATACCGCGACACTCTCAAGAAATCTTATAATAAGAAAATCCACAAATGTATGTTCGGTATCGGTGACCTTGTCCTGCGACGCATCCAAGACAGTACCCGACCTAAAAACTTTGGTAAGTTGTTTGAGAACTGGGAAGGGCCATATATTATCAGCGACAAGGATGGCAGTGGGGCATACTGGTTAATAACTGAAGATGAAGTACAACTAGAATATCTATGGAATATAGCTCATCTGAAATGTTCTACAGATAACCGCTGTAACCACTTTCGAATAAATCAAATAAAGAAATCTTTACTACCATTATATCATTCACACTATCATTTAGTTAGTACTGAGACATACTTAACGTGTATGTATCACAACTAATTTTTATCTCTTTGACAAACTACTATCAAATTACCGGATAATCTTGTTTGTAATTCATTGCTTATCGCACACAGCATGTCATATTTTGTCTTGTTTTCTCAAAAGCCCAGATATCCCATCGAGGAAAACCATCTGGTCATGATTCTAAATTCATAAAAGCTATTACATGGCCCTCTTTCCATTATCTCAGATTCTTTCTTAAAAGTACACACTCATCATATTATCTACATTACTAACTAATGCAATCAATCTTGTCGAACAAAACACTTAGCATAATTTTTACAAAACTCAAGCATCTTGGATAAATTACTTCTAAAATATTCTGTGACAAATATCTAAATAAAGCATTCAATCAGATACACATAATAGTGTTTTGGTCCTATCGACTACTTGTATATCAATTTTCAGCAAAAACTTTTAAACACCAACATTTTTATTTTGTAGGTGGAATAATTGGGAAATCAACTTTGACTGGTAGCCCTGGAGTAAGCTCATCTAATATTTCCTCGGGAAGAATACCCTCGAGAATGGTAATCACAGGAGCCTCAGGTGCTTCAAGAACCTTAGGTGCTACAGGAGCTTCATCCTCCACATCCGAATCAAGAAAAAATTGGTTGCCAGCAATAGCCAAACCTATATAAAAATCTTTTCTCTCCTCCAACTCCTTAAACTGCACAACAAAATTGGCCTTCATCCACTTGAGAGAATCGAGATAGACTAGGTCACCTTCAGACCTCACCCCATCGAGAACCTTGGAGTGTTCCACCTCCATTGCCCTCCAAAATGCAAGAATCTGTTCACGAATATCCTCCTCGAAATTCATCTTCTGCATTGCCAGAGCCTCATCTCTCTCCTTAGCTAGATCAGCTCTTATGAGCTCGATCTCTTTTTTCTTTTCCATATCTCAGGCCTTCTTCACCTCGCAAATGGTCATATCCTTCACTTTATCTGCCCCACATTTTAACTTCTTCACCTTCGCCTCCAGGCACTCTTTCTCCTGGATCAAATCAATTTTCTCCTTCACCAGCTCTTTTTTGATATTCTTGTAGGCGAGAAGCTAGTTTGTTAGAGTACCAGCACCGAGAATGCAAGGATTGGTCTCGATCAATAACTTCTTGATCTGTATTATAGTCATAATTTGAGTTTTTGAATTAGGCACCAAATTCTTTAATCGAAGCAAAGCAGAGAAATTTCTAACCTTGTTCATGTTTCGGTGGCCTTCGATGAGGAAAGAAGATAGGCATTTGCCCCCATCAAGCAATCATCAAACTCCACCTCAAGAGAAGTTACCCCAACAATATATGACACCATGGTCTGTTAGACCTCAGTGTCAGACTCCTCAACGAACTGCTTCTTCGTCAAAACTGAGGACGCCTTCTTCTTCGGCAACAAGTAAGTTTCCAGCTTTGGAAGTCACCCAATAACAGCCCTAGATGTAGGAACATCCACCTTCTCTCCCTCCTTCGACGAGGATCGTCGGGCTGACCTATTTGGTAAAGGAGCTGGAGGAGTCGGTTGGCTTCCAGCCCTCCTTTTCTTACTCTTCCCGAAGGTCTCGGTCAGAAAAGCTTCCCTCTCTGCAGTCGTAGAATCTGTGGTGTACCCACTTAAAGAAGGATTCTCAAGGGGCAAGCTTGAGTCGGTAACTCTCTTATTCCTTGTAGACATTTTTCCGTTGATGACTGGAATTTCCGCTCCTTTAGCACAAGTCCTCTTTAAACCAACTTCTTGAAAGAGACTATCAACTTTCTCTTGGTCAACAACCAGGTTGTCGATCCGACCAAAGTAACCTTTCCTGATATTTTACAACTTTTCCGCAACAGTCGATGTCCTATCAATCTCCTTCAATACTGCACGAAAACAAAAACAAGTTAGACACCATCTTCTATCATTTCCAACAAAACATAATTTAACATACAAATTACCAAACCACAAACCTAGGTACTTTTTTTTCTAGTGGCTCTCCCGGGTTTTTCTTATCGAACTCGTAGTTTCCCAAAATAAGCAGACATTTTTTACAATACTACCCTCCCGTCGATACCATTTCGTAAAACAATGGTCTTCTCAAAAACCTCACCAAGTACCTGCACCATAGTTTCTGAGGATTTTGTTAAGTGTGCAATACACACATAAATTGCCCACTGTGATAAGTTCTTCCCCACTCTCCTTTAATCAGCCATTAATCACTCCCACCACACGGAAGAGGTCATACACATTGGGATTGAATTGACCAGGTGCTACATCAAAAAAATTTAACAACTTCTTCTGGTCAGCTCGAAGAGGTAGTTTTAACCCCTTTTTTATTTGTTCTTGATGGACCAGAATCCCATCCAGGGGAATGTCTTGATTTGTCATCTCATAATAGTACTCCTTTAACCCAATATCCTTTGGAATGTCATACTTCACTTTAAAGCTCAGAATTTTTCTTGTTTCAGGGGCCTCACCATAACACTCCCCTTCTTCCCCTTCGATATCTTTCTCCCCCCCCACCGCTACCTTCTCGATCACTTGCCTATGGCTCGTGATCCACGTTTGTCTCTGTACCCTCCTTATCTGAAACTTCTACCACCTTGGGTGATACCATATACTGGTCAATACTCGCCACGTCCGCACTACATCCGCAAGGTTCTCAAAGATTTTTTTATCAACAATTTGGATAGGTTCAGCCATTTTTAAGAACCTGAAAACCAGATTCCCTTTTTAAAGTTAGTATACTATCATATCTGATACATTATGTACGTTCATATAATAATATTCGCATTCTTGTTGAGTTTAATCTCCAACACGTTAGTCTTTATATTACTATCTGAATACATAATTACTACATTCAGTTCTCGATACATGATTTATTAGGTATTTATTAAGTCCTGGCATCTTCTAATCGAAGTACAATATCCCTAGCTTCTCAAAGGCACTTCGACAGCACCGAGATTTCCTGCCATTCAAAACCGAGTTCAAATTTTTTGAAATTTAAGCACTCTCCGGTGTAAAATCTGGTCGTTTAGCAGGAAATCCGGCGCTCCCACTGCCTCAACAACATCTAATACCCCTATCACATCAGACCAACCACAGCCACGTCGTAGTCATAGCGCCAACAAAAAACCCAATCTCTCCCTTCATCATCAATCCTTACACCAACACCTCTCTCCCATACCTTCCTTAATCCCTTTCGATACCGTTACACACCTTCAGTCGCACCATAATATAATCCATATCACAATTTTTTTAGCAAAAACCTCAAAATCTATATTTTTTCGATTTCTTCCAATAAACACATTTAAACTACAATTACTTCCTATACTATCTCCACCATTTCTATATTTATAAAAGGCTTCAATAGAATCGCATGAACAACAAGCACGTACGAGAAAAATTTAAAATAGTCACTAACCTTGGAGACGCACTGCTTTTGAATCCCTTTGCTTTGAAAGTTTTGCCCTCTCAATCAATACACTAACCTCCTCCTTCCCAATGGTTGACAATGATGTAAGAGACGAGCAAAAAGAATCAACACTTAAAGATTTTTTTTCCAAATTAGTGATGTGTGAATAGTCGCCAACCACAGGGCTATTTATAGGTCCCATGCGACTGTTCATCGCATCCCTTTACGACCGATCGAGTACTGGAGCATAACACCTGGATCGCTTCTTCTTGAAGTCATTGATTCTTCGCCTCCTGAATGCCAATAAGCCCAAGCAATGTTGTTCCAACCTTTCCATATCTCATTTTAACTCCTCTGATATCTCCATCCTCGCCAATAGAACTCTTATGCTATCAAATCAAGATTGTACATCCAATTCCTTAAACCTCAAAATATCACCTACAGGAGAACACCTAGCCATTTTTCTCCAATAACCTAAACATATCTTTTCTTATTTAAATCCTCTCCTATATTCTCGACCAGTTGTAACAATAATTCAAATTCAAATATTATTCGGCAAAGCAACTACCCGAACGTCAAGATATCATAAATTCACCTACCCATTATCACAATTTAATATCACTCAAAATTTATTCATTCAACATATCACAACATATTCGATAAAATTTCTCCTCATACACATCGACAACAACACACTAACATCATAAAGTCCTTTATTTCAAAAGATAAAATTGATGACAAGGTTATTCGATCATTACAGGCAACTACGGCCACCAAAACAATCTTTCCACCATTCCGAATGGCAGCAGTATTTTCCTCCCTCACCAACGACTTAGCACGAGTATAAAGACTACCCACACACTCCGGAAGGCTTAACAATTCCAGTCGGCAGTGAAACACGCTCATTTTCCGCTTCTTTCCACTATACCAAAATAGCAAAATTGCCACAGTCTTTATTTCCTTTTGCCACTGATACTAGCTATAGTTTATATGAGACAGAGTTTATCCGTGGCAAATCGAGCTTTAGTCTGTGGTATTTTTTCCCTCTTAAAATTTTGATTCCCTCCTCTTTATTTTCATTGCTGAAGTCGATAACACTTTAGAGAGAGGACCAAACTCTTGAAATACTTTTTCGGTGTGAAGACCTCAAACTTCTCAAAAATCCCTAAAACTGAAACTCAATACACGATTTGCCGCAGATAAGCTCAATACAGTATTTTTTGAATCTGTAATTTTGATCTCAGTTGCTGCTCTTTAATTTTCTGATCTCAGTTGCTTCTCTTATTAGTTTTCTGATTTCAAAACTCTAATTCCTTTATAGATTTGCTAGTTTCTAATGTGATTGAATAATTAGAGAAATATTCAATTAGTAGAAATCCCATAGATTATTCCTAAAACGATATTTTTTTAAAGCGGATTTGGGAAATTTTAGGTGTTAAGGTTTTGGTTTGAAGCAAAAATGAAAATTTTGTGGCGAACCCCATTGAATCCTGCGGCAAACCTTTTTTTTATATGCATGAGGTTGCGGTTTTAGAGTTTTGAAAATCTCAATAATGCCAAAAGATGAGAATTATACGGCGAACCCCATTACCCAATTTCCACACGGAGGATACAACAATCACGCTTTTATTCTTCCGTCATCCACCTCTGATAGTGATGTTACGGAGATACCCACCTTTACTCCAGTAATGCTAACAGGTTTTGCAGAAGTTGCGAGGCTGAGTGAGGTTATAGTTGTTGTAGTAACACAACTTTGTTTTAGGATAATCGCATCTTGGGCACCTTCGATTTTCTAAAACACTATTAGTTATAGTAGTAGTTATTGTTATAGTTATTGTTGCTGATGAATAGAGTGTGAGTTGGACCAAAAAAAACTTAGGCTACGAGTGTTTCTTTCGCTCTGAATGCTAGCATTTTTATGATTGTATTGCACTATTTATTTTACTGTATTACAGAATACTAAACCATAACTACGATGCATTATAAAAACATTGATTATTCTTATTCAGACTTACAATTGAGGTAGCGATGCCATTGACATCAACCCCTCCACAAAAGTCCTTATCTGGCACTTCATGTTCACTATAAGCTGATAAGCTTTGCTTTTGTAACCTGATAAGCTTTGTTTTCGTAACCTGATAAGCTTTATTTTTGTAATTAATTAATATGATAGGCTTATAACCTAATTTCTTAAGCCATCTTACCAATGTCTACTTGGTTAACTGATATTTTGCTTGATCGATTGGGAGACAGTAGCTAATTTCTTAAGCCATCTTACCCATGTCTCACTACAAGAAAATAGGGCTTTAATGTCCCCAAATTAAAGTCGCTTATTTTAATTATGATGTTAATGCTCTAATTTTAAATTTTTACTCCCTAACTTCAAACACCGAATATGGCTGTAATGTTATTTACTAAAAAAAATAACTTTAAATCCTATTTTACTAATTTTTAACGTTATTTTTATTAACGACTTAAAAGAATTTACTAACTATGTTGTTCAACAGTTGACGTTATTTATCGAGTACTAGTATTAATGTTGTCTTTCCACAATTGACGTGGTTTGGGTTAATAATAAAGCCGCAAGTGTGAAGTAGATTTCTGAAGTTAGTATGGAACTACAATTTTTTTGGGAAGGGGATTGTGAGATTTTTGAGAGCAGAAAGAGATTGGATGAAACCCTTAGTCTGGAACGCCTATTTCTCCCCCAAAACTCTTCCCCAAATTACAACTTAATCCAATTTCGAAGTATGTTTTACGAATTCAAGCTTTTTATCATCAGTTTCTCTCTCAAAATTGACAAACAGGTTAATTTTAAACCCTAGTTTTCCCCACTTTGTTTGATTTGTAAGTTAATTTTGACCTATAAATGTTGAAATCAGCTTATGATGTTCAACAAAGATGTGGGTTTGGTTTCGATATGTGTCGAAGAAACAAATTATTGGAGGGAAAGGGTCTCAAGCCCGTGTCTTGCCGGATTACTGGAACTACTAATGCGGGTTTAGTTTTCAGGTACAGAACTTCAGTAAATTTGGGTTTTAATTTGGTTGTTCGGTATTCATTTGAATTGGGGTTCATTGGTTTCAATTATATATTGTAGATTTTGATTTTATTTATCCATTATTTTGTTAGTTCGGTCTTTCAAGAGAGAAATAATGGAAAACTTGAGGAAGCCAAACGCACGCTATACTTAAATGATTGTCTCCTCCAATCGACCAGGTTCTCTCTCACTCCTCTCAAGAATTTTCATACTCTATTTATGATTTATTCTTAATCAATATACTTTATCATAAGGTTTATTTATCGATACTTTGAACTCCTTACTTCAATTTCGAAGTTCAAGTGGTTCTCATTGAAATTTTCTCAAACTTATTTTGCATAAATATAGTTTAGAAATTAAGGCTGATTAGGTTACTTGTGTTGCGTCGTTCTTGTTTCTTGCCATTTATTTCTCGGTTGAGATGTATAATGCACAATCTGGTTGAGCAATTATTGCACAATATGAACTTGGTTAAAAAATTTGAGCTGGATTTTCTTGATGTCTCTATCATTTTGGGTGCTGGATTTGTTTAATACCTGGTTGAGGAGCTTCAAAAGGTTTAGAAGCTCTGCATTAATTAATGAATTGTGCCATTAGGACTCGTAAAATTCTTTTGTAAACAATTTATTTTGCTATCCTTAGTATACATTATGACGAGTGCTATCATATCTAATAATTTATTTTATGTTTATGGGGTTTAGGGTAGAGTTTGTTGCTTTACAATGTCTACTTTGCCCTCATCTCTAATTCAAAAGCTAATACTTTTAGTTTGCAGCTAGCTAGTGATATGGTCCTCTTTTCATCACATATTCTTTACGCATAATTGCACCAATCGTTTCGAGCCACATATAGACCTACGGGTCATAGATAAACTAGGTGGTATTAGGCAAGCAAATTTATTTTAAGTTGTGTTTCATTTCAAATTTTGTTATTGAATGATGTACAAAGACGCCTTAAAGCCACATGTGAATCACGTTAGTCACTAATGTAGTCTTGGATCCAATGCTTTCCTTTGTTACTAAGGTTAGTGTTCACTATGCACATTATCAGTTTCCAAGGATCTACCTTGACCATCCAAATAAATGTCATAGTTCTCTGTGTAAAAATACAAGTGACCTGATGTTCATTAAATCTTGAATATAATCCTACAGGTCATGGTATCGGTCCAAGATCAAATACACTAACATTTGACGAAGATGTACCCCTTTTTACTTTGAGTTTGATAAATTCAGCTATTGACTTAGGGGGGCCCTCTATATGTCAACACCCTAAGTTATTGGCTTCGATACAAGATGAACTTTTCCGTAACCTCATGCAGTTTGGGTTGTCGATGAGTTCATTACTTCTCTCTATGGTATGTAGTATAGTTCTGAATCTCTACCACCATTTGCGTATGGAACTCAAATTACATTTGGAGGCCTTCTTTTCATGTGTGGCTTTGAGGCTTGCACAAAGCAGGCACGGGGCTTCCTACCAGTAGCAGGAGGTTGCCATGGAGGCTCTTGTCGATTTCTGCAGACAGAAGACGTTTATGGTGGAAATGTATGCCAACTTGGACTGACATAAACTGCAACAATGTGTTTGAAGACCTTTCTAACTTGTTATCAAAGAGTGCGTTCCTGGTGAACTGTCCTCTGTCCATAATGCGCATTCTTGCTTTAGATGGGCTGATTGCTGTAATTCAGGGAATGGCGGAGAGGATAGGCAATGGGTCAGCTGTTTTAGAACAGGTTCCGTTTAATTTTGAGGAATATATTCCTTTTTGGACTGTCAAGTGTGAAGACTATGCTGATCCTTTTTATTGGGTTCCGTTTGTTCATAGGAGGAAATACATTAAGATAAGATTGATGATCGGCGCTGATCAGTTCAACCGGGATCCAAAGAAAGGGCTAGAATTTCTACAAGGAACACACTTGCTAACGGATAAACTGGATCCACAAAGCGTAGCTTGTTTTTTCAGATATACAGCCGGCTTAGACAAGAATCTTGTGGGGGATTTCTTGGGGAATCATGATGATTTTTGTGTTCAAGTGCTCCATGAATTTGCTTGGATTTTCGATTTCGATGAAATGAATTTGGATACAGCATTGCGATTATTCTTGGAAACTTTTCGATTACCTGGAGAGTCACAGAAAATACAAAGGGTGCTTGAGGCTTTCTCTGAGAGATACTATGAGGAATCACAACATATATTAGCCAACAAGGATGCTGCACTCTTATTGTCATATTCTATTATATCTTGCTCTACACAGATCAGCACAATGTACAACAATATCAGTTTTCACAATAGCAAATACTTAATGGCAACAATAACAGTTTTCACAATAGCGAATACTTATGGCGATTATATACGCTTTGGGTGGAGAAACATCTTGGATTGTATCTTGCGGTTGCACAAGCTTGGTCTTCTCCCTGCTTGTGTAGCCAATGATGTCGCTGACGATTCAGACATTTCTGTGGAATCGGGGCCTGGAAAACTTGTGACAAATTCGTTATTATCGGCTGCTCAAATGCCTTCTTCAACATTGTTCAGTCAACTCTTATGCCATGTGCACTTGTAGAGAAGGCTGTGTTTGGACTTCTGCCAACGTTTACTTCTATATAAAGAGAATTTAGCTGATGAGCTCTTGAGGTCATTGCATTTTGTTTTGAAGTTTAATGATCGTGTAGCTCATACATACTGCGAACACATCACTCAGGAAGTTACACGGCTCGTCAAAGCAAATGCCACACACATCAGGTCCCAGATGGGGTGGCACACAATCATTAATCTTCTTTCGATCACTGCTCGTCATCCAGAGGTATCTGAAACTGGGTTTGACGCACTCATCTTTATCATGTCTCAAGAGGTACATTTATCACCGGCAAATTATATTCTATGTGCTGATGCCTCAAGGCAGTTTGCAGAGTTCTGGCATGGGCAGGCAGAACGATCTTTGCATGCACTAGATCTGATGACTGGGTCCATCTCGTGTTTGTCACGGTGGTCTCATGAAACTAAGGGGGAGGAAGCTGCTGAGAAAGTATCTCGGGATATAGGGGAGATGTGGCTAAGGCTCGTACAAGGATTAAAAAAAGTGTGTTTGGACATGAGAGAAGAGGTAAGAAATCACACGCTCACATCCTTGCAAAGGTGCTTAATGGGAGTTATCGATGGGGTAAACCTGGACCTTCCACAGGCTGCATGGTTACAGTGTTTTGACATGGTCGTATTCACCTTGCTCGATGACTTGCTAGAGATCTCACAAAATCACTTCACGAAAGACTACCGCAATATTGAAGGCACTCTTGTCCTAGCTATGAAGCTCTTATCAAAGGTGTTCTTACAACTACTCCATGATCTTTCACAACTAACAACGTTTTGCAAACTATGGCTTGGGGTTTTTACCAGTATGGAGAAGTACATGAAGGCCAAGATTAAAGGGAAAAGGAGTGAGAAACTGCAGGACCTGGTCCCTTAGCTTTTGAAGAACACCTTGTTTGTTATAAAAGCAAGGGGAGTTCTCATTCAGAGGAGTGCTCTAGGTGGGGATAGCTTGTGGGAATTAACGTGGCTACATGTGAACAATATCAATCCATCTTTGCAATGTGAAGTTTTCCCTGACCTAGATTCTGAGAATGCACAGCAAAAGCAGAACAAAATTGAGGGAAGACGGCAGTCTGGTGTGATCGAATCCGTTGAGTGAGAAGTTGACTAATTCTCAAGATTTTTGCTCGTTTCACGGGTGGATGATATATTTTAAGGCATTCAAAAAACTGAAACACCCATTCTTAAAAAAAAAAATTAAAAAAAATCCTACAGGTCATGGCCGCAAAAGTTGCATTATCACTGGGAAGTCAAAGTCAGAAAGTAGATTCAATATTTGCAAAACCCCTCATCAATCTACTCCAGTAAAAGTGTTCCAGCTTGTTCATAAGGTATGCTTTATAACTTCTAAATCTTATGTTGTTTTTAATACAAAATATTTAAATCAATCGTGGAAGTCTTCTCTGACATCCTAATCACCACATTACATGGAGGCATGGGAAATTGTGCTCAGGACTTAGCATTGGTGAGTCAATCAGGGGCAACTAACCTGGTCATGGATTTAAAGGGGTGATTATATATATTTATTTATGCGGTATATAAATGATCCAACTCATTGTGGGTTTGTATTTTGTAACTTTGTTTAATTTTAAGAGTCCTAAATATATAATATAATTAATACTTAATTTATATTGTGTTTCTTGGTTGCAGTAATGAATATGGGGATTGCCCAAGACCTTTGCCCCTGATTCTGATTAAAGAGCTAAAGAAGGCAACTGATATCACAAACAGGAAGGACACCCCTTCTTGGGTTCACGAAGTGAGTTAATGCAATTTCTTTTTACTTGTACTTCATAAGTGGAAATTGGATTGGATAACCCCCTTGTTTTGTTGAATATTGTGTCATGGATGAGTCTATTTTGAGTAATGTGATATACTTGAGATTGCATCTATAGTAAAATAAATCTCATTATATATAGTTGTTGTGGCATATCCCATAAGGATTGGACCTAATCAAACGACTCATACAAATGTGAGTAAAGAAATATTGAAGAGTAAACTAATCACATAGCACGACACAACGTTTTTTGTTTTAATTTAGCAAAAAGTTAGGAAAAGAGCTCGTGTCTCTTTTAAAAAATAGACATCAATAAGTTACATCCTTCCCTTAGTTTTTCTGAAAGAACTGGTCTATTTGAATTCCTGAAATCTTGATTTAAGATCAGCCTACCAAAAGAAATATATCAAAAAGTCCCTTGAGCTGAACACTTTTTTCTTTTAAAAGAAAAAAGATTTTATTGCTATATAACTTAATCGAGGTGATTTCATACATGTTTTACACATTACTTTCAAGCTCCAATATTAAAATGCACAGTGTAGCTTTCATCTCTCAAGCAAAACAATGGCATAAGCAAGAAATTCCTCTTCGCCCCCTTTGCCACGAAACTCATGAGATGATACTCACTAAGTCCTTCTCTCAAGTTAAAGCAAGCTGCCTGCTTGAAACCAGAATCTGCAGTATCCGATTTGCTGCTGAGCTTTATGCTTGTACTACCTTTATCGTTTATTTCACTATGCGCAAAAAGACCCTTCTCGCTCCCGGATTACAAAGAAATCGAGTTTTCCTTCCCATCCAACCCAGCAACTGTTGGAAAATATAATATGATTTGTTTTTCCTTTAAGTTTGAATGGTGGAACTAAGTGGTTTTAGTCCCACATTGGATATGAGGGAATCACAACTCTCCTATATAAGTAAATCAAACACTTACTTTGTTATAATGTGTATGAGAGTTGGTGGGTCACACGCGCATGTGTGACATGTGCGGCCCATGTGTGCAAGCTAGCTTGGGTGCATGGGCTACCCATGGGCTTGCCCGACCTAGGAAACCCGCTTATTATTATAAGTCTATGATTGGGCCTTGGGGCATGGGCTCATGGGGATTCCTTTAAACACTTAGTCATTTTTTGGGTTTGAGGTGTGAGTTGGGTGTCTCCAACAGACGTACCTTAAGGTGTGACTCTTGGTGAAGAGGCACTAACTTGAGGTGTGACTCTTGGTGAAGAGGCATTAACTTTAGGTGTGACTCTTGGTGAAGAGTCACCTATGCTTTATATAACCCAATTTCGTTTTTATTTATAATCATCAGTTTTTCAGAGTTTTCTTGAGTCTTTTTACAAAGAGAAAACAGACGCAATCAAAGTTCGTTTGGCAGAAAGATAGAAGTGCTTTCTTCTTTCTGCGACTGATCACTGTATCCTGTGAGACAGGGGCCTATATTCCTGCAAAGCACTGTGGCAGGGGCAAATCTGTCTTAAGGAGATAGTGTGTATACACTAGACTCGATCATCTCCTTAAGAGGTGTTGGTTTTTCATACAGAGAATAGTACAATCTTAAGACAGACTAATTTTTTCTGTGTGATCAAAACTGCAGTAATGGTGAATCTTACTAAGAAGGAGGGTGAAAAGGGTAACCCACACGTTTTGAAGGTGAGGCCTGAGAAGTTCAATGGCACTGAATTCAAGCGTTGGCAGCAGAAGATGCTATTCTTTCTCACAACTCTGAACTTAGCTAAATTCCTCAAGGAGGACAAACCAGAGTTGAAGGAGTTAGAATCTGACCTAACAACTGTAGCAGCAGTGGAGGCGTGGATTCATTCTGACTTTCTATGTCGGAATTATATTTTGAATGGGCTGGACAACACAGTGTATAATGTGTACAGTCCAACGGAGTCTACAAAGGAACTGTGGGAATCCTTAGACCATAAGTATAAGACGGAAGATGCCGGACTGAAAAAATTTGTAGTTGGCAGATTCCTGGATTATAAAATGGTAGATTCCAAGACTGTAATCAGTCAAGTACAGGAACTGTAGATTATCCTGCATGATATTCATGCAGAAGGTATGAGGTTAAGTGAATCTTTTTAGGTTACTGCGATAATTGAGAAGTTACCTTCATCCTGGAAGGATTTTAAAAGTTATCTGAAGCATAAGAGGAAAGAAATGAAGTTGGAGGAACTTATCGTAAGGCTAAGGATCGAAGAAGATAACAAATCCAACGAAAAGAAGGATGTTGTTCATTCTTACGATGCCAAGGCTAACATGGTCGAGGGAAACCCTAAACCCCATAAGAAAAATGGGAAGAAAGGGAAAAATGGGAAGAATTTCATGGGCCCTAAGGGCAAGGACTTTAAGAAGTTCACAGGGAGTTGTTATGTTTATGGCAAACCAGGGCACAAGTCAATAGAATGTCGCAAGTGTAAAAGCGGACCAGAAAGTGGCAAAGGCACTCAAGCAAACATTGCTGAGATGGAGAACCTGTGTGCAACGATCTCTGAAATCAACCTGGCAAGTGATTCCAGAGGATGGTTTGTGGACACAGGGGCCACAGGTCATATATGCTATGACAGGAGTTTATTTACTACCTACAATAAGACTGAACATGAAGAGAAAGTGTTCATGGGCAACGTTTCGACGTTAAGGGTTGAAGGAAAAGGGAAAGTAGTTCTGAAATTCACATTTGAAAAAAAAGTTACTTTGAATGAAGTGCTGTATGTGCCTGATATCCGCAAGAACCTTGTTTCCGGAGCATTGCTGATCAAGAATGGATTCAAGTTAGTGTTTGAGTCAAACAGATGTATCATGACTAAAAATGGTGTATTCATAGGAAAAGGTTATGAGTGTGATGGACTGTTCAAACTAGCAGTCTTGTGTAAACCAGTTTCAATTATCAATAAGAATGAGAATTCTATTTACTTGCTTGAGTCATTTAATGTTTGGCATCAACGATTAGGACATGTAAATTATGGTTCGCTGCGTAAATTAGTCCATTTAGGATTGCTGCCTAAATTCAATCTTGATTGCAAACAAAAATGTGAAATGTGTGTTGAAGCAAAATTATCTAAACAACCATTCCATTCTATTGAATAGCGCAAAACTGAACCGCTAGATTTGATTCACAGTGATCTCTGCAATTTGAAGTTTATTCAAACACGAGGCAGAAAGAAGTACTTTATTACTTTCATAGATGACTGCACAAGATATAGTTATGTCTACTTGCTCAGAAGCAAAGATGAAGCACTGGAAGTGTTTATTATGTTCAAAAATGAGGTTGAGACTCAACTCAACAAAAAGATAAAAGTTCTTCGAACTGATAGAGGTGGGGAATACGACTCTATTACATTTGGAGAACTGTGTACTAAGTTTGGTATTATACACCAAACTACTGCACCTTACACTCCTCAGCAAAATGGAGTTGCTGAGAGAAAAAATAGAACTTTAAAGAATATGTTTAATGCTATGCTTATTAGTTATGCTTTGCCGCAGAACCTGGGGGGGGGGGGGGCGTTACTTTCTGCAAATTACATTCTCAATAAGTTACCTCACGAGAAGATTGAAAAGACTCCTTATGAACTCTGGAAAGGCAGAGAGCCTTCCTATAAGTTCTTAAAAGTGTGGGGGTGTCTTGCAAAGGAACAAATACCATTGCCAAAAAGGTCTAAGTTAGGACCTAAAACTATTGACTGTATTTTTATTGGCAATGCCAATAACAGTAGTGCATATAGATTTCTC
This sequence comes from Kingdonia uniflora, assembly GCA_014058105.1. Classification (NCBI taxonomy): domain Eukaryota; kingdom Viridiplantae; phylum Streptophyta; class Magnoliopsida; order Ranunculales; family Circaeasteraceae; genus Kingdonia; species Kingdonia uniflora. Next base: position 3,434 of record JACGCM010000525.1, on the reverse strand, counting down.
ATATACAAATCTGAAATAAATGATGTGCATGAGAATACCATCATTGAATCACGAGATGCTATATTTTTTGAAAATATATTTCCATATAAAAAGAGTGATACTGTGAATCCTCTTAAAAGGACAACTGATATTGCTTTTAGTAGTGATCAATGTATCACTCCTACAAATTCTGATTTTAATGCAGAACCAAGACGTGGGAAACGACTTAAAGTTGCTAAGTCTTTTGGCAAAGATTTTGTAGCATTTTTGTTAGAAAATGAGCCTCGAACCTTCAAGGAAGCCATGGCTACACCTGAAGCTCCTAGCTGGCAAAAGGCTGTACAAAGTGAGATAGACTTTATAATGCACAACCATACTTGGGAATTGGTAGATCTTCCACCTGGCTACAAACCTATAGGTTGCAAGTGGATTTTCAAATAAAAATTGAGACCTGATGGTTCAATTGAAAAGTACAAAGCCAGACTTGTTGCCAGAGGATATAGGCAAAAAGAAGGTTTAGACTATTTTGATACATATTCTCCAGTGACAAGAATAACTTCCATTCGTATATTGGTAGCTATTGCAGCAGTGCATAAGCTTGAAATACATCAAATGGATGTTAAAACAGCATTCTTGAATGGTGAATTAAATGAAGAAATATATATGAACCAACCTGAGGGGTTCATTGTCCGGGGTAAAAAAATAAAAGTGTGTCGGTTGGTTAAATCTCTTTATGGATTGAAGCAGACACCTTTACAATGGTATGAAAAAATTGATGGAATCATGATTAAGGATGGCTTCAAAATTAATGAATGTGATAGATGTGTCTATATTAAAAACATTAATGGTGAGCATGTCATTGTGTGTATTTACGTAGACGATATGCTCATCATGGGGACTAACATCAATATCATTATGTCAACAAAGAATATGTTGTCCAAAAATTTCGATATGAAGGACTTAGGTGTTGCAGATATTATTCTTGGCATAAAGATTAACAGAGCACCACAGGGACTTGTGTTGTCTCAATCACATTATATAGAGAATGTACTTAAGAAGTTTAATAAATTTGATTGCCGTGGTGTTCAGACACCATACGATAATATGCGTCAATTGATTAAACACAAAGGTGAGCCTATTTCTCAAATAGAGTATGCACGCATCATGGGCAGTCTAATGTATATTATGAACTGCACTAGACAAGATATTGCTTATGCAGTTAGCAAACTGAGTCGGTATACTATAAACCCTTGACCGAGCCATTGGGAAGCGTTAATCAGGGTTTTACAGTATTTAAAGCATACAATAGACTATAGGTTGCACTACACAGATATCCAGCTGTCCTTGAGGGATACAGTGATGCAAACTGGATATCAGATTCTAACGAGTCATACTCCACAAGTGGATACGTGTTTATACTTGGTGGTGGAGCTGTCTCATGGAAATCCTCAAAACAAACATGCATAGCTCGATCAACTATGGAATCAGAGTTTGTTGCTCTAGATTTAGCGGGAGATGAAGCTGAGTGGCTTCGACAGTTTTTAGAGGATATTCCTATGTGGCCAAAGCCAGTACCTACCATATGTATCCATTGCGATAATCAAGCAGCAATTTCAAGGGCAAAGAATAATGTCTATAACCGTAAGCCACGACATATACGTCGTAGACATAATACTGTAAAGAAATTACTTGCAAGTGGAGTTATATCCATTGACTTTGTGAAGTCCAGTGACAATCTAGCGGATCCATTTACAAAAGGATTGGCAAAAATGCAAGTTTTTTCCATATCGAGGGGAATGGGATTAAAGCCTTTAAATTCGAGTTAACCTCAGCAGAAACCTGACATAGTTGATTGGAGATCCCATGATATAGGTTCAATAGGACAACTAGTTGTGAGTTACTCAACATGAGCACTATAGAGATTTTGACTCCTGCCCGTTCCATGATGTGAACAGTGCAACCTGTCGGGTTTTTCAGGGTAAGTTCTCTGAACTTTTAATGATTCCTATGACTTGTATTTACAAGTGGGGTATGACAGGGTACTCTTAATAGGTAATCACCTATGTGAGCGTGAGGTGGGGCCGCTTCCATGAGAATTTTATAGGGCAAAATTCTTTAATAGTGCTTATGAATCCAGGATTTGTTCAGTGCCGAATTGAACACAATTGTGAGAGCCGATTGCGTTTGGTATAGTAATGTGTGAAGACTATTGTCTTGGTTTACACCAAAGCTGACAGTTCAAGACATATGTTTACTAATTAGCGTAAATCCGATAGTTTTTTACTAGAGAAGGTTCAAGTCCACAAGACACCTCTCTCGATGCAGGATCATTCCCTGATTTTCTCTGTTTTGTCTGAGTTTGTCTGTTACCATTCAAATGTGGGGGATTGTTGGAAAATATAATATGATTTGTTTTTCCTTTAAGTTTGAATGGTGGAACTAAGTGGTTTTAGTCCCACATTGGATATGAGGGAATCACAACTCTCCTATATAAGTAAATCAAACACTTACTTTGTTGTAATGTGTGTGAGAGTTGGTGGGTCACACGCGCATGTGTGACATGTGCGGCCCATGTGTGCAAGCTAGCTTGGGTGCATGGGCTACCCATGGGCTTGCCCGACCTAGGAAACCCACTTATTATTATAAGTCTATGATTGGGCCTTGGGGACATGGGCTCATGGGGATTCCTTTAAACACTTAGTCATTTTTTGGGTTTGAGGTGTGAGTTGGGGTGTCTTCAACAGACGTACCTTAAGGTGTGACTCTTGGTGAAGAGGCACTAACTTGAGGTGTGACTCTTGGTGAAGAAGCATTAACTTTAGGTGTGACTCTTGGTGAAGAGTCACCTATGCTCTATATAACCCAATTTCATTTTCATTTATAATCATCAGTTTTTCAGAGTTTTCTTGAGTCTTTTTACAAAGAGAAAACAGACACAATCAAAGTTCGTTTGGCAGAAAGATAGAAGTGTTTCTTCTTTTTGCGACTGATCGTTGTATCCTGGGAGACAGGGGCCTATATTCCTGCAAAGCACTGTGGTAGGGGCGAATCTGTCTTAAGGAGATAGTGTGTATACACTAGACTCGATCATCTCCTTAAGATGTGTTGGTTTTTCATGCAGACCACTTGGAATGTGGATGAACCTGCGTTACCGAGAGCATGCCCCACTGCAAGGTTTGAACTTGGTCCTTGTATGACGATGACCATACCAGAAAAATCCATTGGTTCTAGCATTACAGATTTTCCAATAAGATCGGTAGATGATAATGAAGGCGATGAATGAGACGATTTTAGGTCTTCAGAAACGAGTTTGAAGGTTGCTCGGACTGCAGTATCACTATCGGATTTGGGCAATGCTTCCATTGCTACGGAGTGATTTAAATTTGTCATAACAAAAGTAGCATTCTGAGATTCTTGGGATAGAGAGGTCAGATGAGACTTATACGTGGATGGAA